>JBBPBX010066464.1:0-19660 GCA_038048925.1 Garcialebias charrua | reverse complement strand
AGGACTGTTTGTTACATCCAGGACTGTTTGTTGCATCCAGGACTGTTTGTTACATCCAGGACTGTTTGTTACATCCAGGACTGTTTGTTACATCCAGGACTGTTTGTTGCATCCAGGACTGTTTGTTGCATCCAGGACTGTTTGTTGCATCCAGGACTGTTTGTTGCATCCAGGACTGTTTGTTGCATCCAGGACTGTTTGTTGCATCCAGGACAGTTTGTTGCATCCAGGACTGTTTGTTACATCCAGGACTGTTTGTTACATCCAGGACTGTTTGTTACATCCAGGACTGTTTGTTGCATCCAGGACTGTTTGTTACATCCAGGACTGTTTGTTGCATCCAGGACTGTTTGTTGCATCCAGGACTGTTTGTTACATCCAGGACTGTTTGTTACATCCAGGACTGTTTGTTACATCCAGGACTGTTTGTTACATCCAGGACTGTTTGTTACATCCAGGACTGTTTGTTACATCCAGGACTGTTTGTTACATCCAGGACTGTTTGTTGCATCCAGGACTGTTTGTTACATCCAGGACTGTTTGTTGCATCCAGGACTGTTTGTTACATCCAGGACTGTTTGTTACATCCAGGACTGTTTGTTACATCCAGGACTGTTTGTTACATCCAGGACTGTTTGTTACATCCAGGACTGTTTGTTGCATCCAGGACTGTTTGTTACATCCAGGACTGTTTGTTGCATCCAGGACTGTTTGTTACATCCAGGACTGTTTGTTGCATCCAGGACTGTTTGTTGCATCCAGGACTGTTTGTTGCATCCAGGACTGTTTGTTGCATCCAGGACTGTTTGTTGCATCCAGGACTGTTTGTTGCATCCAGGACTGTTTGTTACATCCAGGACTGTTTGTTACATCCAGGACTGTTTGTTACATCCAGGACTGTTTGTTACATCCAGGACTGTTTGTTACATCCAGGACTGTTTGTTGCATCCAGGACTGTTTGTTACATCCAGGACTGTTTGTTACATCCAGGACTGTTTGTTGCATCCAGGACTGTTTGTTGCATCCAGGACTGTTTGTTGCATCCAGGACTGTTTGTTACATCCAGGACTGTTTGTTGCATCCAGGACTGTTTGTTGCATCCAGGACTGTTTGTTGCATCCAGGACTGTTTGTTACATCCAGGACTGTTTGTTACATCCAGGACTGTTTGTTGCATCCAGGACTGTTTGTTACATCCAGGACTGTTTGTTGCATCCAGGACTGTTTGTTGCATCCAGGACTGTTTGTTACATCCAGGACTGTTTGTTGCATCCAGGACTGTTTGTTACATCCAGGACTGTTTGTTGCATCCAGGACTGTTTGTTGCATCCAGGACTGTTTGTTGCATCCAGGACTGTTTGTTGCATCCAGGACAGTTTGTTGCATCCAGGACTGTTTGTTACATCCAGGACTGTTTGTTGCATCCAGGACTGTTTGTTGCATCCAGGACTGTTTGTTGCATCCAGGACTGTTTGTTACATCCAGGACTGTTTGTTACATCCAGGACTGTTTGTTGCATCCAGGACTGTTTGTTACATCCAGGACTGTTTGTTGCATCCAGGACTGTTTGTTGCATCCAGGACTGTTTGTTACATCCAGGACTGTTTGTTACATCCAGGACTGTTTGTTACATCCAGGACTGTTTGTTACATCCAGGACTGTTTGTTACATCCAGGACTGTTTGTTACATCCAGGACTGTTTGTTACATCCAGGACTGTTTGTTACATCCAGGACTGTTTGTTACATCCAGGACTGTTTGTTGCATCCAGGACTGTTTGTTACATCCAGGACTGTTTGTTACATCCAGGACTGTTTGTTACATCCAGGACTGTTTGTTACATCCAGGACTGTTTGTTACATCCAGGACTGTTTGTTGCATCCAGGACTGTTTGTTACATCCAGGACAGTTTGTTGCATCCAGGACTGTTTGTTGCATCCAGGACTGTTTGTTGCATCCATGACTGTTTGTTACATCCAGGACAGTTTGTTGCATCCAGGACTGTTTGTTACATCCAGGACTGTTTGTTACATCTAGGACTGTTTGTTGCATCCAGGACAGTTTGTTGCATCCAGGACTGTTTGTTGCATCCAGGACAGTTTGTTGCATCCAGGACAGTTTGTTGCATCCAGGACTGTTTGTTACATCCAGGACTTTTTGTTGCATCCAGGACTGTTTGTTACATACAGGACTGTTTGTTACATACAGGACTGTTTGTTACATACAGGACTGTTTGTAACATACAGGACTGTTTGTTGCATCCAGGACTGTTTGTTGCATCCAGGACAGTTTGTTGCATCCAGGACAGTTTGTTGCATCCAGGACTGTTTGTTGCATCCAGGACTGTTTGTTGCATCCAGGACTGTTTGTTACATCCAGGACTGTTTGTTGCATCCAGGACTGTTTGTTACATCCAGGACTGTTTGTTGCATCCAGGACTGTTTGTTGCATCCAGGACTGTTTGTTGCATCCAGGACTGTTTGTTGCATCCAGGACTGTTTGTTGCATCCAGGACTGTTTGTTACATCCAGGACTGTTTGTTACATCCAGGACTGTTTGTTGCATCCAGGACTGTTTGTTGCATCCAGGACTGTTTGTTGCATCCAGGACAGTTTGTTGCATCCAGGACAGTTTGTTGCATCCAGGACTGTTTGTTACATCCAGGACTTTTTGTTGCATCCAGGACTGTTTGTTACATCCAGGACTGTTTGTTACATCCAGGACTGTTTGTTACATCCAGGACTGTTTGTTACATCCAGGACTGTTTGTTGCATCCAGGACTGTTTGTTGCATCCAGGACTGTTTGTTGCATCCAGGACTGTTTGTTGCATCCAGGACTGTTTGTTGCATCCAGGACTGTTTGTTGCATCCAGGACTGTTTGTTACATCCAGGACTGTTTGTTGCATCCAGGACTGTTTGTTGCATCCAGGACTGTTTGTTGCATCCAGGACTGTTTGTTACATCCAGGACTGTTTGTTGCATCCAGGACTGTTTGTTGCATCCAGGACTGTTTGTTACATCCAGGACTGTTTGTTACATCCAGGACTGTTTGTTGCATCCAGGACTGTTTGTTGCATCCAGGACTGTTTGTTACATCCAGGACTGTTTGTTGCATCCAGGACTGTTTGTTGCATCCAGGACTGTTTGTTACATCCAGGACTGTTTGTTACATCCAGGACTGTTTGTTGCATCCAGGACTGTTTGTTGCATCCAGGACTGTTTGTTACATCCAGGACTGTTTGTTGCATCCAGGACTGTTTGTTGCATCCAGGACTGTTTGTTGCATCCAGGACTGTTTGTTGCATCCAGGACTGTTTGTTGCATCCAGGACTGTTTGTTACATCCAGGACTGTTTGTTGCATCCAGGACTGTTTGTTGCATCCAGGACTGTTTGTTGCATCCAGGACTGTTTGTTGCATCCAGGACTGTTTGTTGCATCCAGGACTGTTTGTTGCATCCAGGACTGTTTGTTGCATCCAGGACTGTTTGTTGCATCCAGGACTGTTTGTTGCATCCAGGACTGTTTGTTGCATCCAGGACTGTTTGTTGCATCCAGGACTGTTTGTTACATCCAGGACTGTTTGTTGCATCCAGGACTGTTTGTTGCATCCAGGACTGTTTGTTGCATCCAGGACTGTTTGTTGCATCCAGGACTGTTTGTTGCATCCAGGACTGTTTGTTGCATCCAGGACTGTTTGTTGCATCCAGGACTGTTTGTTGCATCCAGGACTGTTTGTTACATCCAGGACTGTTTGTTACATCCAGGACTGTTTGTTGCATCCAGGACTGTTTGTTGCATCCAGGACTGTTTGTTACATCCAGGACTGTTTGTTGCATCCAGGACTGTTTTTTGCATCCAGGACTGTTTGTTGCATCCAGGACTGTTTGTTGCATCCAGGACTGTTTGTTGCATCCAGGACTGTTTGTTACATCCAGGACTGTTTGTTGCATCCAGGACTGTTTGTTGCATCCAGGACTGTTTGTTACATCCAGGACTGTTTGTTACATCCAGGACTGTTTGTTACATCCAGGACTGTTTGTTACATCCAGGACTGTTTGTTACATCCAGGACTGTTTGTTGCATCCAGGACTGTTTGTTACATCCAGGACTGTTTGTTGCATCCAGGACTGTTTGTTACATCCAGGACTGTTTGTTACATCCAGGACTGTTTGTTACATCCAGGACTGTTTGTTACATCCAGGACTGTTTGTTGCATCCAGGACTGTTTGTTGCATCCAGGACTGTTTGTTGCATCCAGGACTGTTTGTTGCATCCAGGACTGTTTGTTGCATCCAGGACTGTTTGTTACATCCAGGACTGTTTGTTGCATCCAGGTCTGTTTGTTGCATCCAGGACTGTTTGTTACATCCAGGACTGTTTGTTACATCCAGGACTGTTTGTTACATCCAGGACTGTTTGTTACATCCAGGACTGTTTGTTACATCCAGGACTGTTTGTTACATCCAGGACTGTTTGTTACATCCAGGACTGTTTGTTACATCCAGGACTGTTTGTTACATCCAGGACTGTTTGTTACATCCATGACTGTTTGTTACATCCAGGACTGTTTGTTACATCCAGGACTGTTTGTTACATCCAGGACTGTTTGTTACATCCATGACTGTTTGTTACATCCAGGACTGTTTGTTACATCCAGGACTGTTTGTTACATCCAGGACTGTTTGTTACATCCAGGACTGTTTGTTACATCCAGGACTGTTTGTTACATCCAGGACTGTTTGTTACATCCAGGACTGTTTGTTACATCCAGGACTGTTTGTTACATCCAGGACTGTTTGTTACATCCAGGACTGTTTGTTACATCCAGGACTGTTTGTTACATCCAGGACTGTTTGTTGCATCCAGGACTGTTTGTTACATCCAGGACAGTTTGTTGCATCCAGGACTGTTTGTTGCATCCAGGACTGTTTGTTGCATCCATGACTGTTTGTTACATCCAGGACAGTTTGTTGCATCCAGGACTGTTTGTTACATCCAGGACTGTTTGTTACATCCAGGACTGTTTGTTGCATCCAGGACTGTTTGTTGCATCCAGGACTGTTTGTTGCATCCAGGACTGTTTGTTGCATCCAGGACTGTTTGTTGCATCCAGGACTGTTTGTTGCATCCAGGACTGTTTGTTACATCCAGGACTGTTTGTTACATCCAGGACTGTTTGTTGCATCCAGGACTGTTTGTTACATCCAGGACTGTTTGTTGCATCCAGGACTGTTTGTTGCATCCAGGACTGTTTGTTGCATCCAGGACTGTTTGTTGCATCCAGGACTGTTTGTTACATCCAGGACTGTTTGTTACATCCAGGACTGTTTGTTGCATCCAGGACTGTTTGTTGCATCCAGGACTGTTTGTTACATCCAGGACTGTTTGTTGCATCCAGGACTGTTTGTTGCATCCAGGACTGTTTGTTACATCCAGGACTGTTTGTTGCATCCAGGACTGTTTGTTACATCCAGGACTGTTTGTTGCATCCAGGACTGTTTGTTGCATCCAGGACTGTTTGTTGCATCCAGGACTGTTTGTTGCATCCAGGACTGTTTGTTGCATCCAGGACTGTTTGTTGCATCCAGGACTGTTTGTTACATCCAGGACTGTTTGTTGCATCCAGGACTGTTTGTTGCATCCAGGACTGTTTGTTGCATCCAGGACTGTTTGTTACATCCAGGACTGTTTGTTGCATCCAGGACTGTTTGTTGCATCCAGGACTGTTTGTTGCATCCAGGACTGTTTGTTACATCCAGGACTGTTTGTTGCATCCAGGACTGTTTGTTGCATCCAGGACTGTTTGTTGCATCCAGGACTGTTTGTTGCATCCAGGACTGTTTGTTGCATCCAGGACTGTTTGTTGCATCCAGGACTGTTTGTTGCATCCAGGACTGTTTGTTGCATCCAGGACTGTTTGTTACATCCAGGACTGTTTGTTACATCCAGGACTGTTTGTTGCATCCAGGACTGTTTGTTGCATCCAGGACTGTTTGTTGCATCCAGGACTGTTTGTTGCATCCAGGACTGTTTGTTACATCCAGGACTGTTTGTTACATCCAGGACTGTTTGTTACATCCAGGACTGTTTGTTACATCCAGGACTGTTTGTTACATCCAGGACTGTTTGTTACATCCAGGACTGTTTGTTGCATCCAGGACTGTTTGTTACATCCAGGACTGTTTGTTACATCCAGGACTGTTTGTTACATCCAGGACTGTTTGTTACATCCAGGACTGTTTGTTACATCCAGGACTGTTTGTTACATCCAGGACTGTTTGTTACATCCAGGACTGTTTGTTGCATCCAGGACTGTTTGTTACATCCAGGACTGTTTGTTACATCCAGGACTGTTTGTTACATCCAGGACTGTTTGTTACATCCAGGACTGTTTGTTACATCCAGGACTGTTTGTTGCATCCATGACTGTTTGTTACATCCAGGACTGTTTGTTGCATCCATGACTGTTTGTTACATCCAGGACTGTTTGTTACATCCAGGACTGTTTGTTGCATCCAGGACTGTTTGTTACATCCAGGACTGTTTGTTACATCCAGGACTGTTTGTTACATCCAGGACTGTTTGTTACATCCAGGACTGTTTGTTACATCCAGGACTGTTTGTTGCATCCAGGACTGTTTGTTACATCCAGGACTGTTTGTTGCATCCAGGACTGTTTGTTACATCCAGGACTGTTTGTTACATCCAGGACTGTTTGTTACATCCAGGACTGTTTGTTACATCCAGGACTGTTTGTTACATCCAGGACTGTTTGTTACATCCAGGACTGTTTGTTACATCCAGGACTGTTTGTTACATCCAGGACTGTTTGTTACATCCAGGACTGTTTGTTACATCCAGGACTGTTTGTTGCATCCAGGACTGTTTGTTACATCCAGGACTGTTTGTTACATCCAGGACTGTTTGTTGCATCCAGGACTGTTTGTTGCATCCAGGACTGTTTGTTGCATCCAGGACTGTTTGTTGCATCCAGGACTGTTTGTTACATCCAGGACTGTTTGTTACATCCAGGACTGTTTGTTACATCCAGGACTGTTTGTTACATCCAGGACTGTTTGTTGCATCCAGGACTGTTTGTTACATCCAGGACTGTTTGTTGCATCCAGGACTGTTTGTTACATCCAGGACTGTTTGTTACATCCAGGACTGTTTGTTACATCCAGGACTGTTTGTTACATCCAGGACTGTTTGTTACATCCAGGACTGTTTGTTACATCCAGGACTGTTTGTTACATCCAGGACTGTTTGTTACATCCAGGACTGTTTGTTACATCCAGGACTGTTTGTTACATCCAGGACTGTTTGTTACATCCAGGACTGTTTGTTACATCCAGGACTGTTTGTTACATCCAGGACTGTTTGTTACATCCAGGACTGTTTGTTACATCCAGGACTGTTTGTTGCATCCAGGACTGTTTGTTGCATCCAGGACTGTTTGTTACATCCAGGACTGTTTGTTACATCCAGGACTGTTTGTTACATCCAGGACTGTTTGTTGCATCCAGGACTGTTTGTTACATCCAGGACTGTTTGTTGCATCCAGGACTGTTTGTTACATCCAGGACTGTTTGTTGCATCCAGGACTGTTTGTTACATCCAGGACTGTTTGTTGCATCCAGGACTGTTTGTTGCATCCAGGACTGTTTGTTACATCCAGGACTGTTTGTTGCATCCAGGACTGTTTGTTGCATCCAGGACTGTTTGTTGCATCCAGGACTGTTTGTTGCATCCAGGACTGTTTGTTGCATCCAGGACTGTTTGTTGCATCCAGGACTGTTTGTTGCATCCAGGACTGTTTGTTGCATCCAGGACTGTTTGTTGCATCCAGGACTGTTTGTTGCATCCAGGACTGTTTGTTACATCCAGGACTGTTTGTTGCATCCAGGACTGTTTGTTGCATCCAGGACTGTTTGTTGCATCCAGGACTGTTTGTTGCATCCAGGACTGTTTGTTGCATCCAGGACTGTTTGTTACATCCAGGACTGTTTGTTACATCCAGGACTGTTTGTTACATCCAGGACTGTTTGTTGCATCCAGGACTGTTTGTTACATCCAGGACTGTTTGTTACATCCAGGACTGTTTGTTACATCCAGGACTGTTTGTTACATCCAGGACTGTTTGTTACATCCAGGACTGTTTGTTACATCCAGGACTGTTTGTTACATCCAGGACTGTTTGTTGCATCCAGGACTGTTTGTTGCATCCAGGACTGTTTGTTGCATCCAGGACTGTTTGTTACATCCAGGACTGTTTGTTGCATCCAGGACTGTTTGTTACATCCAGGACTGTTTGTTACATCCAGGACTGTTTGTTGCATCCAGGACAGTTTGTTGCATCCAGGACTGTTTGTTGCATCCAGGACAGTTTGTTGCATCCAGGACAGTTTGTTGCATCCAGGACTGTTTGTTACATCCAGGACTGTTTGTTACATCCAGGACTGTTTGTTACATCCAGGACTGTTTGTTGCATCCAGGACTGTTTGTTGCATCCAGGACTGTTTGTTACATCCAGGACTGTTTGTTGCATCCAGGACTGTTTGTTGCATCCAGGACTGTTTGTTACATCCAGGACTGTTTGTTACATCCAGGACTGTTTGTTGCATCCAGGACTGTTTGTTGCATCCAGGACTGTTTGTTACATCCAGGACTGTTTGTTGCATCCAGGACTGTTTGTTGCATCCAGGACTGTTTGTTACATCCAGGACTGTTTGTTGCATCCAGGACTGTTTGTTACATCCAGGACTGTTTGTTGCATCCAGGACTGTTTGTTGCATCCAGGACTGTTTGTTGCATCCAGGACTGTTTGTTGCATCCAGGACTGTTTGTTGCATCCAGGACTGTTTGTTGCATCCAGGACTGTTTGTTGCATCCAGGACTGTTTGTTACATCCAGGACTGTTTGTTGCATCCAGGACTGTTTGTTGCATCCAGGACTGTTTGTTGCATCCAGGACTGTTTGTTGCATCCAGGACTGTTTGTTGCATCCAGGACTGTTTGTTACATCCAGGACTGTTTGTTACATCCAGGACTGTTTGTTGCATCCAGGACTGTTTGTTGCATCCAGGACTGTTTGTTACATACAGGACTGTTTGTTACATCCAGGACTGTTTGTTGCATCCAGGACTGTTTGTTACATCCAGGACTGTTTGTTACATCCAGGACTGTTTGTTGCATCCAGGACTGTTTGTTGCATCCAGGACAGTTTGTTGCATCCAGGACTGTTTGTTGCATCCAGGACTGTTTGTTACATCCAGGACTGTTTGTTGCATCCAGGACTGTTTGTTACATCCAGGACTGTTTGTTGCATCCAGGACTGTTTGTTACATCCAGGACTGTTTGTTGCATCCAGGACTGTTTGTTGCATCCAGGACTGTTTGTTGCATCCAGGACTGTTTGTTGCATCCAGGACTGTTTGTTGCATCCAGGACTGTTTGTTACATCCAGGACTGTTTGTTGCATCCAGGACTGTTTGTTACATCCAGGACTGTTTGTTGCATCCAGGACTGTTTGTTACATCCAGGACTGTTTGTTGCATCCAGGACTGTTTGTTGCATCCAGGACTGTTTGTTACATCCAGGACTGTTTGTTACATCCAGGACTGTTTGTTACATCCAGGACTGTTTGTTGCATCCAGGACTGTTTGTTACATCCAGGACTGTTTGTTGCATCCAGGACTGTTTGTTACATCCAGGACTGTTTGTTACATCCAGGACTGTTTGTTGCATCCAGGACTGTTTGTTGCATCCAGGACTGTTTGTTGCATCCAGGACTGTTTGTTACATCCAGGACTGTTTGTTGCATCCAGGACTGTTTGTTGCATCCAGGACTGTTTGTTGCATCCAGGACTGTTTGTTGCATCCAGGACTGTTTGTTGCATCCAGGACTGTTTGTTGCATCCAGGACTGTTTGTTACATCCAGGACTGTTTGTTACATCCAGGACTGTTTGTTACATCCAGGACTGTTTGTTGCATCCAGGACTGTTTGTTGCATCCAGGACTGTTTGTTGCATCCAGGACTGTTTGTTGCATCCAGGACTGTTTGTTGCATCCAGGACTGTTTGTTGCATCCAGGACTGTTTGTTGCATCCAGGACTGTTTGTTGCATCCAGGACTGTTTGTTGCATCCAGGACTGTTTGTTACATCCAGGACTGTTTGTTACATCCAGGACTGTTTGTTGCATCCAGGACTGTTTGTTGCATCCAGGACTGTTTGTTGCATCCAGGACTGTTTGTTGCATCCAGGACTGTTTGTTGCATCCAGGACTGTTTGTTACATCCAGGACTGTTTGTTGCATCCAGGACTGTTTGTTACATCCAGGACTGTTTGTTGCATCCAGGACTGTTTGTTGCATCCAGGACTGTTTGTTGCATCCAGGACTGTTTGTTGCATCCAGGACTGTTTGTTGCATCCAGGACTGTTTGTTGCATCCAGGACTGTTTGTTGCATCCAGGACTGTTTGTTACATCCAGGACTGTTTGTTGCATCCAGGACTGTTTGTTGCATCCAGGACTGTTTGTTGCATCCAGGACTGTTTGTTGCATCCAGGACTGTTTGTTGCATCCAGGACTGTTTGTTGCATCCAGGACTGTTTGTTGCATCCAGGACTGTTTGTTGCATCCAGGACTGTTTGTTGCATCCAGGACTGTTTGTTACATCCAGGACTGTTTGTTACATCCAGGACTGTTTGTTGCATCCAGGACTGTTTGTTACATCCAGGACTGTTTGTTACATCCAGGACTGTTTGTTGCATCCAGGACTGTTTGTTGCATCCAGGACTGTTTGTTGCATCCAGGACTGTTTGTTGCATCCAGGACTGTTTGTTGCATCCAGGACTGTTTGTTGCATCCAGGACTGTTTGTTGCATCCAGGACTGTTTGTTGCATCCAGGACTGTTTGTTGCATCCAGGACTGTTTGTTGCATCCAGGACTGTTTGTTGCATCCAGGACTGTTTGTTGCATCCAGGACTGTTTGTTGCATCCAGGACTGTTTGTTGCATCCAGGACTGTTTGTTGCATCCAGGACTGTTTGTTGCATCCAGGACTGTTTGTTGCATCCAGGACTGTTTGTTACATCCAGGACTGTTTGTTGCATCCAGGACTGTTTGTTACATCCAGGACTGTTTGTTGCATCCAGGTCTGTTTGTTGCATCCAGGACTGTTTGTTGCATCCAGGACTGTTTGTTGCATCCAGGACTGTTTGTTGCATCCAGGACTGTTTGTTACATCCAGGACTGTTTGTTGCATCCAGGACTGTTTGTTACATCCAGGACTGTTTGTTGCATCCAGGACTGTTTGTTACATCCAGGACTGTTTGTTGCATCCAGGACTGTTTGTTACATCCAGGACTGTTTGTTACATCCAGGACTGTTTGTTGCATCCAGGACTGTTTGTTACATCCAGGACTGTTTGTTGCATCCAGGTCTGTTTGTTGCATCCAGGACTGTTTGTTACATACAGGACTGTTTGTTACATCCAGGACTGTTTGTTACATACAGGACTGTTTGTTACATACAGGACTGTTTGTTACATCCAGGACTGTTTGTTACATCCAGGACTGTTTGTTACATCCAGGACTGTTTGTTACATCCAGGACTGTTTGTTACATCCAGGACTGTTTGTTACATCCAGGACTGTTTGTTGCATCCAGGACTGTTTGTTACATCCAGGACTGTTTGTTACATCCAGGACTGTTTGTTACATCCAGGACTGTTTGTTACATCCAGGACTGTTTGTTACATCCAGGACTGTTTGTTGCATCCAGGACTGTTTGTTACATCCAGGACTGTTTGTTACATCCAGGACTGTTTGTTGCATCCAGGACTGTTTGTTGCATCCATGACTGTTTGTTACATCCAGGACTGTTTGTTGCATCCAGGACTGTTTGTTACATCCAGGACTGTTTGTTACATCTAGGACTGTTTGTTGCATCCAGGACAGTTTGTTGCATCCAGGACTGTTTGTTGCATCCAGGACAGTTTGTTGCATCCAGGACAGTTTGTTGCATCCAGGACTGTTTGTTACATCCAGGACTTTTTGTTGCATCCAGGACTGTTTGTTACATCCAGGACTGTTTGTTACATCCAGGACTGTTTGTTACATACAGGACTGTTTGTTACATCCAGGACTGTTTGTTGCATCCAGGACTGTTTGTTGCATCCAGGACAGTTTGTTGCATCCAGGACTGTTTGTTGCATCCAGGACTGTTTGTTGCATCCAGGACTGTTTGTTGCATCCAGGACTGTTTGTTACATCCAGGACTGTTTGTTGCATCCAGGACTGTTTGTTGCATCCAGGACTGTTTGTTGCATCCAGGACTGTTTGTTGCATCCAGGACTGTTTGTTACATCCAGGACTGTTTGTTGCATCCAGGACTGTTTGTTGCATCCAGGACTGTTTGTTGCATCCAGGACTGTTTGTTGCATCCAGGACTGTTTGTTGCATCCAGGACTGTTTGTTACATCTAGGACTGTTTGTTGCATCTAGGACTGTTTGTTGCATCCAGGACTGTTTGTTGCATCCAGGACTGTTTGTTGCATCCAGGACTGTTTGTTGCATCCAGGACAGTTTGTTGCATCCAGGACTGTTTGTTACATCCAGGACTTTTTGTTGCATCCAGGACTGTTTGTTACATACAGGACTGTTTGTTACATACAGGACTGTTTGTTACATACAGGACTGTTTGTAACATACAGGACTGTTTGTTGCATCCAGGACTGTTTGTTGCATCCAGGACAGTTTGTTGCATCCAGGACAGTTTGTTGCATCCAGGACTGTTTGTTGCATCCAGGACTGTTTGTTGCATCCAGGACTGTTTGTTGCATCCAGGACTGTTTGTTGCATCCAGGACTGTTTGTTGCATCCAGGACTGTTTGTTGCATCCAGGACTGTTTGTTGCATCCAGGACTGTTTGTTGCATCCAGGACTGTTTGTTGCATCCAGGACTGTTTGTTGCATCCAGGACTGTTTGTTGCATCCAGGACTGTTTGTTACATCCAGGACTGTTTGTTACATCCAGGACTGTTTGTTGCATCCAGGACTGTTTGTTGCATCCAGGACTGTTTGTTACATCCAGGACTGTTTGTTACATCCAGGACTGTTTGTTACATCCAGGACTGTTTGTTGCATCCAGGACTGTTTGTTGCATCCAGGACTGTTTGTTGCATCCAGGACTGTTTGTTGCATCCAGGACTGTTTGTTGCATCCAGGACTGTTTGTTGCATCCAGGACTGTTTGTTGCATCCAGGACTGTTTGTTACATCCAGGACTGTTTGTTGCATCCAGGACTGTTTGTTGCATCCAGGACTGTTTGTTGCATCCAGGACTGTTTGTTGCATCCAGGACTGTTTGTTGCATCCAGGACTGTTTGTTGCATCCAGGACTGTTTGTTACATCCAGGACTGTTTGTTGCATCCAGGACTGTTTGTTGCATCCAGGACTGTTTGTTGCATCCAGGACTGTTTGTTGCATCCAGGACTGTTTGTTGCATCCATGACTGTTTGTTACATCCATGACTGTTTGTTACATCCAGGACTGTTTGTTACATCCAGGACTGTTTGTTACATCCAGGACTGTTTGTTGCATCCAGGACTGTTTGTTGCATCCAGGACTGTTTGTTGCATCCAGGACTGTTTGTTACATCCAGGACTGTTTGTTGCATCCAGGACTGTTTGTTGCATCCAGGACTGTTTGTTGCATCCAGGACTGTTTGTTGCATCCAGGACTGTTTGTTGCATCCAGGACTGTTTGTTGCATCCAGGACTGTTTGTTGCATCCAGGACTGTTTGTTGCATCCAGGACTGTTTGTTGCATCCAGGACTGTTTGTTGCATCCAGGACTGTTTGTTGCATCCAGGACTGTTTGTTGCATCCAGGACTGTTTGTTACATCCAGGACTGTTTGTTGCATCCAGGACTGTTTGTTGCATCCAGGACTGTTTGTTGCATCCAGGACTGTTTGTTACATCCAGGACTGTTTGTTACATCCAGGACTGTTTGTTACATCCAGGACTGTTTGTTGCATCCAGGACTGTTTGTTACATCCAGGACTGTTTGTTGCATCCAGGACTGTTTGTTGCATCCAGGACTGTTTGTTACATCCAGGACTGTTTGTTACATCCAGGACTGTTTGTTACATCCAGGACTGTTTGTTACATCCAGGACTGTTTGTTACATCCAGGACTGTTTGTTGCATCCAGGACTGTTTGTTACATCCAGGACTGTTTGTTGCATCCATGACTGTTTGTTACATCCATGACTGTTTGTTACATCCAGGACTGTTTGTTACATCCAGGACTGTTTGTTACATCCAGGACTGTTTGTTACATCCAGGACTGTTTGTTGCATCCAGGACTGTTTGTTACATCCAGGACTGTTTGTTACATCCAGGACTGTTTGTTACATCCAGGACTGTTTGTTGCATCCAGGACTGTTTGTTGCATCCAGGACTGTTTGTTGCATCCAGGACTGTTTGTTGCATCCAGGACTGTTTGTTGCATCCAGGACTGTTTGTTGCATCCAGGACTGTTTGTTGCATCCAGGACTGTTTGTTACATCCAGGACTGTTTGTTACATCCAGGACTGTTTGTTACATCCAGGACTGTTTGTTGCATCCAGGACTGTTTGTTACATCCAGGACTGTTTGTTGCATCCAGGACTGTTTGTTGCATCCAGGACTGTTTGTTACATCCAGGACTGTTTGTTACATCCAGGACTGTTTGTTACATCCAGGACTGTTTGTTACATCCAGGACTGTTTGTTACATCCAGGACTGTTTGTTACATCCAGGACTGTTTGTTACATCCAGGACTGTTTGTTGCATCCAGGACTGTTTGTTACATCCAGGACTGTTTGTTGCATCCAGGACTGTTTGTTACATCCAGGACTGTTTGTTACATCCAGGACTGTTTGTTACATCCAGGACTGTTTGTTACATCCAGGACTGTTTGTTACATCCAGGACTGTTTGTTGCATCCAGGACTGTTTGTTGCATCCAGGACTGTTTGTTGCATCCAGGACTGTTTGTTACATCCAGGACTGTTTGTTGCATCCAGGACTGTTTGTTGCATCCAGGACTGTTTGTTGCATCCAGGACTGTTTGTTACATCCAGGACTGTTTGTTGCATCCAGGACTGTTTGTTGCATCCAGGACTGTTTGTTACATCCAGGACTGTTTGTTACATCCAGGACTGTTTGTTACATCCAGGACTGTTTGTTACATCCAGGACTGTTTGTTACATCCAGGACTGTTTGTTGCATCCAGGACTGTTTGTTACATCCAGGACTGTTTGTTACATCCAGGACTGTTTGTTGCATCCAGGACTGTTTGTTGCATCCAGGACTGTTTGTTGCATCCAGGACTGTTTGTTGCATCCAGGACTGTTTGTTGCATCCAGGACTGTTTGTTGCATCCAGGACTGTTTGTTGCATCCAGGACTGTTTGTTGCATCCAGGACTGTTTGTTACATCCAGGACTGTTTGTTACATCCAGGACTGTTTGTTGCATCCAGGACTGTTTGTTACATCCAGGACTGTTTGTTGCATCCAGGACTGTTTGTTGCATCCAGGACTGTTTGTTACATCCAGGACTGTTTGTTACATCCAGGACTGTTTGTTACATACAGGACTGTTTGTTGCATCCAGGACTGTTTGTTGCATCCAGGACTGTTTGTTGCATCCAGGACAGTTTGTTGCATCCAGGACAGTTTGTTGCATCCAGGACTGTTTGTTACATCCAGGACTGTTTGTTGCATCCAGGACTGTTTGTTACATCCAGGACTGTTTGTTGCATCCAGGACTGTTTGTTGCATCCAGGACTGTTTGTTGCATCCAGGACTGTTTGTTACATCCAGGACTGTTTGTTGCATCCAGGACTGTTTGTTGCATCCAGGACTGTTTGTTACATCCAGGACTGTTTGTTGCATCCAGGACTGTTTGTTGCATCCAGGACTGTTTGTTACATCCAGGACTGTTTGTTACATCCAGGACTGTTTGTTACATCCAGGACTGTTTGTTACATCCAGGACTGTTTGTTGCATCCAGGACTGTTTGTTACATCCAGGACTGTTTGTTACATCCAGGACTGTTTGTTACATCCAGGACTGTTTGTTACATCCAGGACTGTTTGTTACATCCAGGACTGTTTGTTGCATCCAGGACTGTTTGTTACATCCAGGACTGTTTGTTACATCCAGGACTGTTTGTTACATCCAGGACTGTTTGTTACATCCAGGACTGTTTGTTGCATCCAGGACTGTTTGTTACATCCAGGACTGTTTGTTGCATCCAGGACTGTTTGTTGCATCCAGGACTGTTTGTTGCATCCATGACTGTTTGTTACATCCAGGACTGTTTGTTGCATCCAGGACTGTTTGTTGCATCCAGGACTGTTTGTTGCATCTAGGACTGTTTGTTGCATCCAGGACTGTTTGTTGCATCCAGGACTGTTTGTTGCATCCAGGACTGTTTGTTGCATCCAGGACTGTTTGTTGCATCCAGGACTGTTTGTTGCATCCAGGACTTTTTGTTGCATCCAGGACTGTTTGTTGCATCCAGGACTGTTTGTTGCATCCAGGACTGTTTGTTGCATCCAGGACTGTTTGTTACATCCAGGACTGTTTGTTGCATCCAGGACTGTTTGTTGCATCCAGGACTGTTTGTTGCATCCAGGACTGTTTGTTGCATCCAGGACTGTTTGTTGCATCCAGGACTGTTTGTTGCATCCAGGACTGTTTGTTACATCCAGGACTGTTTGTTGCATCCAGGACTGTTTGTTGCATCCAGGACTGTTTGTTGCATCCAGGACTGTTTGTTACATACAGGACTGTTTGTTACATCCAGGACTGTTTGTTGCATCCAGGACTGTTTGTTACATCCAGGACTGTTTGTTACATCCAGGACTGTTTGTTGCATCCAGGACTGTTTGTTACATACAGGACTGTTTGTTACATCCAGGACTTGTTGTTACACCAGGACTGTTTGCTGCATCCAGGACAGTTTGCTGCATCCAGGACTGTTTGTTGCATCCAGGACTGTTTGTTGCATCCAGGACAGTTTGTTGCATCCAGGACTGTTTGTTGCATCCAGGACTGTTTGTTGCATCCAGGACTGTTTGTTGCATCCAGGACTGTTTGTTGCATCCAGGACTGTTTGTTACATCCAGGACTGTTTGTTGCATCCAGGACTGTTTGTTGCATCCAGGACTGTTTGTTGCATCCAGGACAGTTTGTTGCATCCAGGACAGTTTGTTGCATCCAGGACTGTTTGTTACATCCAGGACTGTTTGTTGCATCCAGGACTGTTTGTTACATCCAGGACTGTTTGTTGCATCCAGGACTGTTTGTTACATCCAGGACTGTTTGTTACATCCAGGACTGTTTGTTACATCCAGGACTGTTTGTTACATCCAGGACTGTTTGTTGCATCCAGGACTGTTTGTTGCATCCAGGACAGTTTGTTGCATCCAGGACTGTTTGTTGCATCCAGGACTGTTTGTTACATCCAGGACAGTTTGTTGCATCCAGGACTGTTTGTTGCATCCAGGACAGTTTGTTGCATCCAGGACTGTTTGTTACATCCAGGACTGTTTGTTGCATCCAGGACTGTTTGTTGCATCCAGGACTGTTTGTTGCATCCAGGACTGTTTGTTACATCCAGGACTGTTTGTTGCATCCAGGACTGTTTGTTGCATCCAGGACTGTTTGTTACATACAGGACTGTTTGTTACATCCAGGACTGTTTGTTGCATCCAGGACTGTTTGTTACATACAGGACTGTTTGTTACATCCAGGACTTGTTGTTACACCAGGACTGTTTGCTGCATCCAGGACAGTTTGCTGCATCCAGGACTGTTTGTTGCATCCAGGACTGTTTGTTGCATCCAGGACAGTTTGTTGCATCCAGGACTGTTTGTTACATCCAGGACTGTTTGTTGCATCCAGGACTGTTTGTTACATCCAGGACTGTTTGTTACATCCAGGACTGTTTGTTACATCCAGGACTGTTTGTTACATCCAGGACTGTTTGTTACATCCAGGACTGTTTGTTGCATCCAGGACTGTTTGTTACATCCAGGACTGTTTGTTACATACAGGACTGTTTGTTACATACAGGACTGTTTGTTACATCCAGGACTGTTTGTTACATCCAGGACTGTTTGTTACATCCAGGACTGTTTGTTACATCCAGGACTGTTTGTTACATCCAGGACTGTTTGTTACATCCAGGACTGTTTGTTACATCCAGGACTGTTTGTTGCATACAGGACTGTTTGTTACATCCAGGACTGTTTGTTACATCCAGGACTGTTTGTTACATCCAGGACTGTTTGTTACATCCAGGACTGTTTGTTACATCCAGGACTGTTTGTTACATCCAGGACTGTTTGTTACATCCAGGACTGTTTGTTACATCCAGGACTGTTTGTTACATCCAGGACTGTTTGTTACATCCAGGACTGTTTGTTACATCCAGGACTGTTTGTTACATCCAGGACTGTTTGTTACATCCAGGACTGTTTGTTGCATCCAGGACTGTTTGTTACATCCAGGACTGTTTGTTGCATCCAGGACTGTTTGTTACATCCAGGACTGTTTGTTGCATCCAGGACTGTTTGTTGCATCCAGGACTGTTTGTTGCATCCAGGACTGTTTGTTACATCCAGGACTGTTTGTTGCATCCAGGACTGTTTGTTACATCCAGGACGTTTGTTTGTTACATCCAGGACTGTTTGTTGCATCCAGGACTGTTTGTTGCATCCAGGACTGTTTGTTGCATCCAGGACTGTTTGTTGCATCCAGGACTGTTTGTTGCATCCAGGACTGTTTGTTGCATCCAGGACTGTTTGTTGCATCCAGGACTGTTTGTTACATCCAGGACTGTTTGTTGCATCCAGGACTGTTTGTTGCATCCAGGACTGTTTGTTGCATCCAGGACTGTTTGTTGCATCCAGGACTGTTTGTTACATCCAGGACTGTTTGTTGCATCCAGGACTGTTTGTTGCATCCAGGACTGTTTGTTGCATCCAGGACTGTTTGTTGCATCCAGGACTGTTTGTTGCATCCAGGACTGTTTGTTGCATCCAGGACTGTTTGTTGCATCCAGGACTGTTTGTTACATCCAGGACTGTTTGTTACATCCAGGACTGTTTGTTACATCCAGGACTGTTTGTTACATCCAGGACTGTTTGTTGCATCCAGGACTGTTTGTTACATCCAGGACTGTTTGTTGCATCCAGGACTGTTTGTTACATCCAGGACTGTTTGTTACATCCAGGACTGTTTGTTGCATCCAGGACTGTTTGTTGCATCCAGGACTGTTTGTTGCATCCAGGACTGTTTGTTACATCCAGGACTGTTTGTTGCATCCAGGACTGTTTGTTACATCCAGGACTGTTTGTTACATCCAGGACTGTTTGTTACATCCAGGACTGTTTGTTGCATCCAGGACTGTTTGTTACATCCAGGACTGTTTGTTGCATCCAGGACTGTTTGTTGCATCCAGGACTGTTTGTTGCATCCAGGACTGTTTGTTGCATCCAGGACTGTTTGTTACATCCAGGACTGTTTGTTGCATCCAGGACTGTTTGTTGCATCCAGGACTGTTTGTTACATCCAGGACTGTTTGTTACATCCAGGACTGTTTGTT
>JBBPBX010066463.1:0-10418 GCA_038048925.1 Garcialebias charrua | reverse complement strand
ATATATAAAGTAATTATGGGGGAGTGGTGGAGCAGAGGTCGAAAAGTCGCAGGTTCGACTCCCGGTACTGTCAAAATCAAAATGTGGGTGGAAAAGGTGAAACCCCCACACCTGCCTCCACCCTCATTCGCCCCACTCTGGGCCCCTGAGCAAGGCCCTTAACCCTAACCCTAACCATCTGCTCCTAAACAGGTCTCTCTTGAAAATGAGTTCTCGTGGCTCAATGAGACTACCTGTATAAATAAAGGGTAAATAAAAAAAATAGGATGTACATCTACAGCTGATTACCCTTTGGAATCAATTTAATCCAAGATGGCCACTATAACAAATTGACATTAGCTAACACAATGTTGAGTTTACCACAGTCAGTTTTACAGATATTGAGCTAAAGTTTGATGTGGTAGAAGCAGAGTTTGAGAGTCAGCTAGAGCTTCAATTTTTAATGGAATTTAAAGGTCATTATCTGGAAGAATTAGTGAAATTGTGACAAACCAAACTAAATAAAAAATGTTTTAGTCAATATGTGGAAAGAATGTGAAACGTTCTAGTCTGCTAGTCATTCAATTATAATCCATTCTTGTGAAGTAATTTAACGGCAATTGTGTCAGCGCCGTCACTGACGCACATTTCTGAACTTTGCCATTCGGAGATCATCAAGAAGCGCTGCTTGGTCCTGTACGTTGTCAAGCGTTCAAGCTGTGGAACCTGTTCAAATGAACCCTGGGCTGTTTACTTGCCAAGGGAGATCAATGAAGTATCACACTGACAAATAACGGACACCCAAACTCATAGAACGGGCTCGCACGAGGAGTGGGGGGCTCAACGCTCCGGGTCATCCCTCATCCATCACCCTATCGCTTCCATTCACTCCTCGACCTAAGAAGAGCATTCACAGGTTGTCTCTGTAGTGTCGTCTGTTGAATTATTGAGGAGCTGCTCAAAGCTCCGATCTTGTCGGAGTAAAACTGATATAGCGCCCTACAACATCCCAGGACTGATAAGTAGCTTGGAGGTTAGCGAGAGAAAAGAAGGGAGGTCACACTGAGGTAGAGCGAAGGCACCAAGTGAAATACGCAGAGGACGCAAAAGATTTAATGACCCAAGCTCATTAAAGGGAAAAAAATGTTATTTTGTGCTTCTTCGATTGCTTTGAGTGTTCATCAGAGAAAGACGTATGAGATTCTGGCATTATGATAACCTTGAGCAATACATAATATCACAATTTTGCACGTTTCAAATAAAGTTTTCAAAACATGTTTTTTTGGTATTCATTCATAAAAATATATAATTATTTTAACTTCTGCTACTAAATAATGATTATATTCTAGGTATATTAGCATTATACTGCCTAAAATATTTGTTTATAGTTGTTTCAGTTTTAAGGGTCTATGTGTTTCCCCTATATTGCTTGCCTTGGCAGGGCGGTCATCTCTACCGTGATTTTTGTTGATTGGGGGTGTGGGGATGGTTTGGAGACAGTGGTGACCGAGACACGTCTGTGTGTCTGTGATGTTTGTACTGTCAGCTTTTGAGGGGGGTACGGCTAGCTAGCACATATGTATTGCGCGCCACTAGCTTAGCACTACGTCAGTGCCAACAGTTTTCGAGGGGGTTGATTCGGTAGGCAGGGCACTCGGTTCTATTGACAGAGCGGGGCACCCTACTTGTAAAATGGTAGGGGAAACACTGTACACACATTGAATTAGCACGTGAAAACACACTTTGTTTAAATTTAGTGCAGCTTTTTGAACTAAGGCTAGATTTAAAACCAATATGTGATCAACTTTTGTTTTTCTCTGAGAGACAACAGCACTACCAACTGAGCCTCCGTGCTGTTGCAGATATTCTTGCAATTCCTTATTCAAGACCAACTTTTTAAGGAAATCTGGACATTTTGAGGTAAGGACGAAAAACCTAAAATCAAGTAAGCCTGTTCGAGGATGTTGGTTCAACTGTGAGCAGTACCTCCACTGCAGTTTGTAAATCGTGGGAAGCCCGTTATTTAATAATAATAATAATAATTAATTCAATTTATAACGCACTTTTCATTACTGAAAATCTCAAGGTGCTACACATATATTGAATGCTACACACATTCATAAACCGGTGGCGGCAGACTACCATGCAAGGTGCTTTCCAGTCCTACCATGCTAATGATTGGTTTGGAGTTTGGAGTGACAAAATCTCTGCCTAAAACATATACCAGAAACATGACTGGATAGACTCGGCTTTAAACACTGGCCTCCATGGTATTAGTAAAGGACATGGGTCTGAAACACATTGGTGTTGTACTACAGAGCGACTGAACTTTCCTTTTGGAATAAAAAGAGGTTGACATTTAGCTTGAAACAATCAGTAGTTTTGGTGATTAAAATAACTTCTTTTAAACTTTTTCAGTTTAAAAAAAAAATCCTCAGTGCTTTCTAAATTAGTCCAAGAATTTTTAAGGTTACAGCTAAAAAGGTTTTTGGACTCAAAACACATGAACCATGGAGTTGACTGTATTTTAGTTTTTTTTGTTTTATTTTATTTGAAGAGGTGAAACTTTGGCTACCAATATATGTATGCAGAGCAGATGTGGGTGAAGTAAAAGGGGACTTAATTGTTGATTAGATTTTATTCCCGTTTCTCGCTTTAGTAGGATAATACCGGTAGTTGGCTTAAATCATTCAAGGCCAATGGTTGCTATAAAAGACAATGATGATGCAATGCTCTGCTATCCTGCATTTCTGTGTGCTAATAATAATTTCTGAAGCTGTGGCATCATAAATATGACATTAAGAAGTGAAACTATTCAGACAGGACACCACTAATAGTCTAGCTGTGAAATATACTGTCACTTTTGCAACTGAATGACGACTTGCAGTCACAAGTTTGGTAACTCTGTCTCTGTCATCTCAGTTTTATGCACTTATACTATACATTTTATGATGTAAAAGTTAGTGGTTTTGACACCACGGGATACCTTGAAAGCAGTTTTCGGCCTATGCTTTGTGCTCTCTCCTCCTCTTCAGTACATCCAGCTATGGTCCTTCAGAGTACTGGGTCTTTTCTCACACGGGCTCATTACCACCAGTAGAAGATCCAGACCACAGTTGTAATTGGATGATGTAATTAAGGCTCCCTAACAGCCAAAGTTTAATTAGCCTACAGGGAAAGGCAAGATTTCTTTATGGGAATTTTACTCTGCTGGCACTCCCAATTTTGCATTTTCTCTTTGGCTTCCTTTCCTTGCTCCCTCCCCCAGCTCCCTCTGGATCTTCCTTTTCGCTCGACTCTGCTCTGCTTTGAGCACAAAGAAACGTGACATCCATCTCAATAAGGCAACCCTCTCCTGCTCACCTCCACCTCATGGCTTTCTCTTTTCACCCACCACCAAATGCAAAGGTGGTAATGCATTTACCCCTTTCTGTGTGTGTTCTTGGTCTGCCGCGCTAGCAAAATACCTCATGAACCCGTGAATAGATTTTAATGAAACTTTCAGAAACTAATAATTGGATGTATATCAAGAATGAATAAAGCACAGGTTTGGCTATAAGTCAATCAATTTTACAGACTTTTAGCTAAGACTTGGTTTGGTATTAGCTGAGAGTGATTTCCAACATTTATTCTAAGCACTAAGACTGCACAAGATCTTTGTTTAAGGTATTGGCATTAACTATTTGGAGTCAACTCTGTCTGTTAGCAAAACATCTCATAAGCCACCAAATGGATTTAGATTAAACTTTCAGTTGGATGTACCTAATAATAATAATAATAATGAATTCAATTTATAACGCACTTTTCATTAATGAAAATCTCAAAGTGCTACACGGTGCAACAGAAATTAAATGTCAATAAAACAAGTAATAAAACAAGTAAAATCAATAACAGTATCAACTAAGAACAAAAGTAGAATCATGAGGAGGTAGAGTATGCTCGGTTGAAAAGAAAGGTCTTCAAGCCGCTCTTAAAGTCAACCACAGACTGTGGGACCCTCAGACAGTCAGGAAGAGAGTTCCACAGGCGGGGGGCAGCCACACTGAAAGCCCGGTCTCCCATGGTCCTTAATTTGGTTCTCGGAATGTGAAGGAGATTACTGTTCTGTGACCGCAGCGACCGGGTGGATGAGTGTGGAATAAGAATATCCTTCAGATAATCTGGTGAAGCTCCATGTAAGCATTGATGTGTAATGAGAGCAGTTTTGTACTGAATTCTGTAGGCGACAGGAAGCCAATGAAGGTTATGAAGAATGGGCGTAATATGTTCAAATTTACGAACTCGCAACAAGATCCTTGCAGCACTGTTTTGAATATATTGAAGTTTCTGAAGGTTTTTGCCAGGGATTCCAATAAACAGGGAGTTGCAGTAGTCGAGCCTGGAGGAGACAAAAGCATGGACGAGCTTCTCAGCATCGGAAAAAGTTAGGGATGGGCGAAGTCTAGAGATGTTTCGAAGATGGAAGAAGCAAGTTTTAAACAGAAGCTTAATGTGATTTTCAAATGTAAGATTGGAGTCCATTTTTATTCCAAGATTTGTAACAGAGGTGGAGAGGGGGATGTCTTGTCCAGAAAAGGAAAGTGTTGTTATAGTAGATGTCTGTACCTGGTGAGGGGTGCCAATCAGTATGGCCTCGGTCTTGGAGCAGTTTAATTGAAGAAAGTTCTGATTCATCCATGCCCTAATTGCCTCCAGGCAGGCAGAGAGGGCAGTGAGTGAAGATGGAGATGACAAGGTGGAAGATGAGGATGCTCCAGTCCTGATGTAAAGCTGTGTATCGTCGGCATAACAGTGAAAAGAAATGTTGAACTGATTAATAATTTGACCTAAAGGCAGCATGTAAAGGGAAAACAACAGGGGCCCCAGAACCGACCCCTGAGGGACACCACAGGAGACAGAGACTGTCTGGGACGTGGCGTTGCCAAGACTAACACATTCCAGCCTATTGGAGAGGAAAGATTTAAACCAGTCCAGGACGGTGTCACAGAGACCGACCTCCACATGAAGACGGTGGAGGAGGATACTATGGTCCACAGTGTCGAAGGCTGCAGTGAGGTCAAGGAGGACAAGGATGGAGGGAGAGCCAGTGTCAGCAGCCAAGAGGACATCATTAGTAACTCTCAGCAGTGCAGTCTCAGTACTGTGAGCTGCCCTGAATCCAGACTGGAACTTCTCATACAGAGAGTGTTGTTGTAAGTGATCCCTCTATAACCGGTGAACTTCTGGAGCCAACTTAATTCAAATTGACCATTTTAGCTACGGTAACTGACATTAGCTAACATAAAATGGCAATAACTCAATTAGGTTTTACAAATAGTGTGCTAGAATTGTACAGATTAATAACTGAGAGTCATTCACATGTCCTTTAATGCGGTTTGAATATGATATTGGGATTACAGGAACAACTTTAAACTTGTTTAAATCATACTTCTTTGATATATTCCAGTTTGTAAATGTAAATAATGAATCTTCTTCATACATCAAAGTTAGTCGTGGAGTTCTTCAGGGTTGAGCACTTGGACCAGTACTCTTTACCTTAAACATGCTTCCATTTGTTAAATTTATTAAACAGCACGAGATACATTTTCATTGTTATGCTGATGATACTCATTTATACTTATCCTTGAAACCCAATTAATCTAATCAGTTATTTAGACTACAAGCATGTCTTGAATACAAACAAACCTGGATGACCCTTAGTTTTCTGCTTTTAAACTTGGACAAGACTGAGGTTGTGGTTTTGGACCTGAACATCTTAGGAATAAACTTTTACCTCTTCCACTTTTTTCAGGATGGCATTAACTTGGCATCCAGTTCTAATGTTAAAAATATTGGTGTTGGTTTTGATCAGGACATGTCTTTTATAAACTGGTTCCTGCATTTGTAATGTCTAGACTGGACTATTGCAATGATTTGTTATCTGGGTGTTCAAATACTTCTTTAAAAAGTCTTCAGTTGATCCAAAATGCTGCTGCCAGAGTCTTAACTGGAGTTAGTGGGAGAGATCATAACTCTCCAGTTTTAGTTTCTCTCCATTGGCTCCCTGTCAAGTCCAGAACTGAATTCAAAATCTTACTTCTAACCTACAAAGCTCTCAACAACCTAGCTCCATCTTATATTACAGATCTTATTGTTCCATATTTTCCTAACAGAGCACTTCGCTCTCAGACTGCAGGTTTACTTGTGGTTCCTAGAGTTTCCAAAAGCAGAATGGGAGGAAGATCTTTCAGTTCTCAGGCTCCTCTCTTGTGGAACCAACTTCCAGTTTCTGTCCATGAGGCTGACACATTGTCCAGTTTTAAAACTGGACTGAAGACTTTCCTTTTTTGATACATTCTATAATTATGGTTGTCTTGGGTTTCCTGAGCCATCCCTTAGTTTTGCTGCTATAGGCTTAGATTGCTGGAGGACAAATTGACAATATTTCATCAAATGAATATTTAGAAATGAAAACAAATACATAATTTGTATTTGTAATTATCTTGATGCATGCTCAATAATCCAGGTAGAAAAATCTAAAAAAGTTAAGTCTGGTCATCTGGACATTCAAAAAAAACTAAACTAAACTAAACTAAATGTAGAATCATTTCGTCTTTCATCCGAAAAACTTCTTCAGTCTGAGGTGCTGTATAATCGCACAATGTAAATTATAGGACTGAGCTGAATACAGCACCTGAGACTGAAGAAGTCTTTCGGCTGAAAGACGAAACAATTCCACACTTTGTTTTGTTTTTTTGACTGTCCAGGTGACCAGACTTAACTTTTTTAGATTGTATTTGTAATTATTTTTATCTTAACACATTTTTTGTCTTTTCTCCTTGTGGTAGACCTGCTCACCTCCATTTTTGACCTGCCATTGTGTATCTGTTCCTCCTCCCTGTCCTCACAAACCCAGCCGCTCGTCCTGAGCCTGGTTCTGCTGGAGGTTTCCTCCTGTTAGAAAGGAGTTTTTCCTTTCCACTGTTGCCTTGTGCTTGCTCAGGATGGGAGACTTCGACGAAATGGACTCAACGTGTCTGCTGGCCATCTTACCCTACCTTAGAGAAATAATGTTACTAATATAAGTTTTGACTTGGTGCTATATAAATAAACTAAATTGAATTTAATGGGTGCCATCTTGCAATATGTTGTGATGTTGTACATACCGTATTTTCCGTCTATAAGTCGCACCTTTTTGCGTAATTTGCATGCCCTGCGACTTATAGAGAGGTGAGACTTGTTTATGGATTTTTTCCCATATTTTTAGACCAATTTTTGGCTCAGATATGACCGTTTTTCATTTTGGCAAAAAATGGTGCAGTAAATAGCTCATAAACCACACGGCAGATTTTCTTTAAACTTACAGAAAGTAATTACTTGGTGTTCATTTACAAACTGTTAGCTGTTGGAGTTATCTGAGATAAAATTCGATGTTTTATAAACGTAAACGTGTTGCGGCTAGCTTCGTTGTTTTTCCGGGTACTTTTTAGCAAATAGCTCATAAACCACACGGAAGATTTTCTTTAAACTTACAGAAAGTAATTACTCGGTGGTCATTTACAAACTACCATATTAGCTGTTGGAGTTGTTTGAGCTAAAATTAGATTTATTCATAATTTATTTTCGCAGCGCGCGTGACCGTTTGGAAGACGTCAAAGCGAATTCAATTTAAATCCAGCAGATTTGACCATTACGTGAATTTATTAAGGAAAAGTTCAGCTAAGACACATCTTTGCTATAATTTTCAGCAGACAAACAATTGTTTTTACCGTGTTAATCTTGTTAAAAGTCCTTCCGTGCATGCTTCTGTGGCCGCCATTTTCAGCAGGGCAAATGACGCGCTGACACGTCGCGTAGCGGTGACACATAAAAGATGCGACTTATAGAGAGGTGCGACTTGTTTATGGATTTTTAAAATTTTTGGCCAATAATTGGACAAAGTGACTTATATAAAGGTGCGACTTATCAGGCAGAAAATACTGTAATGTTCTTCTCAGGGTTTGATCACAGTAGCTACATCATCATTTCTAATTATCTTAATTTAAAACTGTAAGGAAAGATGATAAGCAATGTGCATTCCTCTAAAGAACGCTCTGCATTCAAACATTTGAGGGACTCCACCCGGCATTTAAAGGCCAAAACGCTCTAGTTTGACTTGAGCGTTCCAGCTGCAGGTAAACACATCTGTAAAGTGGACAGTCGTCCACTGGCTGCACAGAATGAGCTGTACTGATCCTCATGAATTCACAGCAGTCATATCTGGCACTGCTTAATGGAAAGTCCACAGTCCAGTTTAACATTTTTTGTCCTTCCTGAAGGCAGCTTGATAAAACCTGCAGCTCGTACTCGCATGCAACTGAAAACACTGGGTCCGATCACACAAAGACTGCAGGCGCGTGTGTGTTTGTGCAGTGGCGATGGAGGAGGGTGGGAGACACGTGTCGTGGACGTTGTTGATTACTCCGTCCTTGTCTGCAGCTTTCACAGAGGCTTATCCGTCCTGGCTGGCTTGCCACGCTGGAGCTGTTTGGATATCTGGAAGGTGTGATATGGAGCACGTGTGCGAGTGTGCATGTGTGCGTAAGTGTGTTTCTCGGGAGGGTCGGCGTGTAGAGAGAGCAAACTTTCCACCCACAGAGTGAGATAGGCGAGTGTCTGTCTTCTGAGGTGAGCAGGTCTGCCCCTGTATGTGTGCGGACAAAAAGAGTTGTGTCTCCTCACAGGATAATCAAAGGCTGGGCATAGCATTCACCCTAACATTTTCATTTCTCCGACTCCTTCTGATAAAAGAAAAATATGAGGCTCTATTTTGGTCCCAACCACCTACAGAGAGAAAACTGCAGGAACAAGCTGCACTTCAGTTTCTGAACACTCTTTCAGATCCATTTTCCTCACTCGAATGTACAGGTAGTCCCCGATTTACGAGCGCTCTGATCTGCGAGGTTCCAGACTTACGAGCTGCGAATTTTTGGAAAAAACGAAAAAAATACTGAGTTTTCATGTGTTTTTTCACCACAGTTAGTTAGCTAAGCATATGGACACACGTTTCCGATCATTTTTATGCACTCATAAGCAGTTTTTGGATGAAAATAGAGTGTTTGTAGTCGCGCTAGCGAAAACCGTTCCAATTTACGAGCGAAATTCCGGATTTACGAGAGAAATGGCGGCCGTTCCAAATTACGAGATTTCCGGTTTACGAGCGCCTCGTTGTAACGGATCTCGCTCGTAAATCGGGGACTACCTGTACCAACATGCGCCGTAATCGCCTGCTATTTAAAGTGTAACGAAGCTCTAATGCTCATTCTACCTTGTTCTCTGGAAGCAGGGCTGTTCAGACACAGACAGAGCAATTCTTGTCTCTTTTGTCTGTTTTATAACCACTTTTCTCAGACAATTTTTACTTTTTTTTGTTGTAATTTTTTATTTTCATAGATTCCCAAGGAAGTACTGTATACTTTACAGAACTTTTAAGTATTTAACAGAAAAACGTCCAATATAAAAAGTCACTATATCACAAAATGAACGTCATCATTATAAATATATTGGACAATTATAGCATTGTCTTATGAAAGTCAAGACAAAATTTCAACTTCACTTCCCTGAGAAAGTTTATAATGTAATTAGTAAATAGTGTGGAAAAAAAAGAACAAATTTAAAAAGTTAAAAAGCAACCCACGCATAGCGATAAATAAAACAAACAAAATAAATAAATAAACAAAAATAAACAAAAACAACCAACCAAAGCATACAAAATAAAAACACAACAATGTTGAGTGGTTAAACTAAGGAGAGTGGATTATCTGGGTGATTTTATCAAGTTTGTTTTCAAAAAATGAAATCAATTCTTTTAAGTTTTACATAGTCCACCCAATTCTGCCACCACTGACAGAATTGTTCAATTGATAATTTTTACTTTTGATTCAAATTGAACATGTTTTTTTTCCCCTATTTGGAGTTTTTAACATGTTTTACACCAAACATTTCAAATCTGCATCATCTTGAATTAATTAGGAGGGTCAATGCACGGGGACTGGTGGACCCTTGTTCTGATGTTTGTATTTTCTTCCATAAGTTCTTTGTAATCAGTTGCATTCAAGCCTAAAAAAAATCCTACCTGACCCGGCCCCAGCTTGTAGACATTTTTTCCAAGCCCGACCATAATTTAACTGTAATTACAGGCCCGAACCCACAAAAAAAATAATAATAAATAAATAAATAAATAATAATAATAATAATAAATAAGTTAAAATTGTTAATTAAACACTGCTTTTGTAAGCAAATCAGTTTGACATATTCTAAAAATGTATTTCAAAGAAAAAAGAAAAAAGATTTCTTGTTTCACCAAATGAATATTAACATACAAAACAAATAGCCTAAAAAAGTCAGCTGTGACAATAGGCTATTACACAGAAGATCAATTTTTTTTTAGAGCAAAATCATTTGGAAAAATATAGAACGAG
>JBBPBX010066462.1:0-10650 GCA_038048925.1 Garcialebias charrua | reverse complement strand
TACGTTGCTTCGCTGTGTAAGTCACATTTTTTTGAGGCACCACTGATGCATCGTGTTTGTCATGCGTCACCACTGACAATACGGAAAAGTGGGTCGGTGTTGTGCCAAAAATGGCAGCCGTGGGAGCATGCATTGGAGGACTTTAACAATAATTTAACAAGATTAACACTTAAAAACAATTATTTGTTTGCTCGAAATTATAGCAAAGGTGTGTCTCAGTCTAACTTTTCCTTAATAAATCCATCCATCCATCCATCCATCTTATCCATCCATCTTCTTCCGCTTATCCGGGGTCGGGTCGCGGGGGTAGCAGCCTAAGTAGGGAGGCCCAGACTTCCCTCTCCCCAGCCACTTGGAGCAGTTCCTCCGGGGGAATCCCAAGGCGTTCCCAGGCCAGCCGAGAAACATAGTCCCTCCAGCGCGTCCTGGGTCTTCCTCTGGGTCTCCTCCCGGTGGGACGTGCCCGGAACACCTCACCAGGGAGGCGTCCAGGAGGCATCCTAACCAGATGCCCGAGCCACCTCAACTGGCTCCTCTCGATGTGGAGAAGCAGCGGCTCTACTCCGAGTCCCTCCCGGATGACTGAGCTTCTCACCCTATCTCTAAGGGAGAGTCCAGCCACCCTGCGGAGAAAACTCATTTCAGCCGCTTGTATCCGAGATCTTGTTCTTTCGGTCATAACCCAAAGCTCATGACCATAGATGAGGGTGGGAACGTAGATCGATCGGTAAATTGAGAGCTTTGCCTTTTGACTCAGCTCTCTCTTCACCACGACAGACCGGTACAGCGCCCGCTTCACTGCGGACGCTGCACCTATCCGCCTATCGATCTCACGCTCCAGTTTTCCCTCATTCGTGAACAAGATCCCGAGATACTTAAACTCCTCCACTTGGGGCAGGACCTCCTCCCCGACCCGGAGAGGGCATGCTACCCTTTTCCGGCTCAAGACCATGGCCTCGGATTTGGAGGAACTGATCCTCATCCCGGCCGCATCGCATTCAGCTGCAAACCGCTCCAGCGAAAGCTGTAGATCACGAGCTGATGAAGCCAATAGGACCACATCATCTGCAAAAAACAGAGAAGCGATTCTAAGGTCACCAAAACGGATCCTCTCAACACCTTGGCTGCGCCTAGAAATTCTGTCCATAAAAGTTATGAACAGAATCGGTGACAAAGGGCAACCTTGGCGGAGTCCAACTCTCACCGGAAACGAGCCTGACTTACTGCCGGCGATGCGGACCAAGCTCTGACACCGGTCGTACAGGGACCTAACAGCCCATATCAATGGGCCTGGTACCCCATACTCCCGGAGTACCCCCCACAGAACCCCCCGAGGGACGCGGTCGAATGCCTTTTCCAAGTCCACAAAGCACATGTAAACTGGTTGGGCAAACTCCCACGCACCCTCCAGGACCCTGTTGAGGGTGTAGAGCTGGTCTAGTGTTCCACGACCAGGACGAAAACCACACTGCTCCTCCTGAATCCGAGGTTCGACTATCCGACGGACCCTCCTCTCCAGAACCCCTGAATAGACCTTACCAGGGAGGCTTAAGAGTGTGATCCCCCTATAGTTGGAACACACCCTTAATAAATATTAACAATAATTACTTAATATTGGGCAAATCAGCTGCATTTCAGAAATCGAGTTGTGGCTGCTGAAGCGCACAGAGGGACAACTCGCTGTACATTTCTTCAAAAATTTAACAAGATAACCACCTAAAAACAATTATTTGTTTGCTCAACATTATAGTAAAGGTGTGTCTTAGTTTAACTTTTCCTTAGTAAATGCACTTTAATTGTCAAATCAGCTGCATTTCACCTGGGCGGCGTGGCAAAATGCAGATGATTTGATGTTTGTTCCAGGAGATCCGGCGTGAGATGAAGGTGGCTTGGTATGGCAAGCCAAGTGTCTTATTAATAGCCACTTTTACCTATTAATGAGACACTTGGCTTGGCATAAAGCTCGAGGACCCTCTAGCAGCTGAAAATGGTAGTGTTTAATATTTTTCATGTCAGAATGAATGAAATCATCAGACCTCAGCCAAAAAATGGGTTATAATGTGTGTGGGNNNNTAGTTGCTTCGGTGTATAAGTCGCAGGACTTGCAAATTTATGAATAAAGGTGCAACTTATATGCCGGAAAATACGGTAATTACTTACTATATGGTTGGAGAATATCTGTATTTTTTTTGGGTCAACTTACAGTTAAAAAACATGATTGTAGCTATTTTCATAATTAAAAGCTGCATCATATAAATGATGTAAGCATTAATGCATCTGTAGCAATAATATACAGTAATGTACGATATTCTCAGATAGTTTGTAAAATGATGTGCAATATAAAGTAAGTTTTACTCATAGCTGTATACTCTGTTGATTTTTGCTTTTAAAAGCAAGTTTAATTTTATTTGTTATTGATGGAACTCTGATTGCCTTATTGAAATTTTAACTTTAGTTTTTTTTTTTTATGCAAGAAAACCCTCTTTTACTGCTATAATTCTTATAGAAAACATCTCTGGGTTGCTCCAAGCCAAAATAAGAGCTTTCTTATCTTCCACAGAAATCTCCAGATTCCAAGCTTCCACCGTGTAATTGTTTTGGAGTAAACAAAGAGGGTGTGTTAACTCTTGCATACGTGGCTGGACGTGTGCATGGGTCAGACAAGTGAAGACGTCCGTATAGGACAGCAGGTCTCAGTGAGGCATGTCGACCTGGAGCCACTTGCTGCTCGTGTCATCCTTGGTGTCTCTGGCACTGAGCTTGCCTTTCTACCCGACAACATGCTACTCCAAAGCTCTGAGCATGAAGCGGGAGCTCACCCAGGCGGCAGCAGATCTGAAGAGAGACCCTGAAACTGTAAGTCAACTGCTGCTTTAACTTCGCACAGTTACTCGCTTAATTATGTTTTAAATTTTGTACTTTATTGTTTTGATGTTGCTTTTCGTGCAGACTTACTGCATGTCTCACATGCCAGAACTTTACCTTGACATCCATGTAAGTATGAGTTCAAATTGTCTTTAAAAAGTCAAAAGAGTTATGTTCTTGTGATTTAAATGCACATAGAAAAGTTGAAGCTATGTTTTGATTGACTTTTTAAAAAATAAAGAGTTCTCATGTTGTTGTTTTACGTCTTTGACTGCAAACTTTAGTTCCTGTAAATCACTCAACTCTTAATTGCTACTCTTGACAGAACGCTTGTGTGATGTACAAACTGTGGAGCTACATCTCTCTGGTGGAAGGTCTCCGACAGCGGCGCTGCGCCTACACCAGAGAAGTCAGGAAGCTGGAATATGGACTGCGACAGCTCTTCATCATCTTGGGGGAGAAATGTCACGGGGTAAGAAGGGGAAAATATATATATAATGGGATGTTAAGCTGCGGGACAATCTAACAGGACAAAATGTCACGTGGGCAATTTTATTTTTTTCCAGAGGGTCACATCAAGACGTTTAAAGCAATGAAAGGGCCACATAGAGAATTGGAAAATATGTTTTCTTTACAACAGATAATATAGAATAACTTTTTCTTATTGTAGAATAGTTAGTATTATAAAACAAGTCTTTCCAAAATCTAAAAAAGCTAAGTCTGGTCCTCTGGAAATTAAAAAACAAAACAAAAAAAACAAAGCAAACAAAAATTGTAGAAACGTTTCGGCTTTCGTCCGAAAGACTTCCTCAGTCTGAGGTGCTGTGTTCAGCTCAGTCTTCTAAATAGCACCCTCTCACAGTGTTGCACAACCAGTTGGCTGATGACAGCGAAACCAGCTGCTCACATGATCAAGGAGGACCATCAGCCTAATGATGGATCGTTAGCACCTTGATGGTTGTTTGCTATTCACAGAGGGCTGAGTGATACTAGCAATAACAGCATTGTAAGAGGGGGACAGTTGAACCTGGAGGCCTCCACCTCTGTTTAAAGGTTCAGTATGTAATTTCTGGAACACGCTGGAACTTAGGAAAATTTTGAACAGAGACACGTTTCTGGTCCCTCCCCCTCAGAGCCATATATGGCTCTGAGGCTTGCTCTTGCCCTTGCTCTGCTGAAATTCAAATTCAAGCTCTGTTTTTATTGGCTGATTCAAATTCAAGCTCTGTTTTTATTGGCTGGTTACAAACTCTGTTTTTATTGGCTGGTTAACGGTGGGTCACTGTGGCTTTTTAGAAATGCTTTTAGAGAAGCAAGGGGACAATAGTTTTTTTCAGAGATTACTTGTCTAAAACTCAGTTTTCCGAGGGATTAAAAGCTTACCGCAATGGGATTACCTACGAACAGTATGGAAGTTCCAAAAACTTTATGGGATTATAATTTTTGATTTTTTCTTTTCCACTCGCCGGATTACTTCAAGATCAGAGACAGTTCAAGGTTTCCTTTCGTGTTGGACCCCATCCCCAACGACTGGCGATGGCTTCCAAAAGGGGGGAGATGTAGTGGACATGACCTTGTCCACTTTTAAGACACCTGTGTACTTTTGAACTGTCCAGTGATGACCTTTACTGACCTCTCAGTAAAGCAGGACATTTAACACAATTATTCCATTAGTTATAATCTGAGGACATATAGTCACTAAAAGAGACTATTTCTATATCTTGATTTTATTCTAATGTAATCAAGAATAACTTTTCTCATTTTCATGATATGTGCTTTTATGCTGTGTTATTCTGAAATGTGTTAATTACTGTCTTCACTGCTGTGTTTAAAGGTGAAGCCTTCGGGTCACAGAGACCGGACGGTTTTGTTTAGAAACTCAGAGACAGTCTGATGAGCAGGGCTCCAGCGTTATCTGTCTTTTTTCCTAAACATTTCTCTCTGCTGCTGGCTTGTAACCTTGGGTTTGATAAAGCAAGTGAACTCCTCTCTGTGTTCCTGCTTTTAAGTTCTAACTGTGCGGAAACGCTTCAGTCTTTGAATGGACAAAGAGTTTGAATGGACGGAGACCTGAAAGCTCTCTGCCTTGCAGCTGGTCAAGCTTGGTCAAGAGCCAAAGACTAACTTGTCAGCTAGAACTGATGGACGTCTCCATCCAGTTCCCCGAGCAAAAGCTCCAAAGTTCTTAATGAACTTCCTTTGAGAAACATCTCGTCTTGAAGTCAGCCAGAAGCTGCCACATGTTTCTGACGGCTGACGCGGATCCGAGGAGACGTTGGAAGTAAACGACCAGTTCAGACGTACGAGGGCCGGAAGGACTCCGTGCACCTGGGAGGCTGGCAATATCTTTATCAGACGCATCGTCAAAAGGTAAAGAGCGGTTTACAAACGTACCTGGGATTTAGCCGAAGTCGGATGGAATGTGTCATCTCTGGTTACACTCGAGATAAATAACTTAATCTCTCCAACCTCTTATTCCTCCTACTCTTTCCCCTCTCTATCTAAGCTGGAAACTATATTTTTAAGCTAAAAGAGCCCACAGACTAAATATGTTAACATCCAATATTTATGTCTGTTGTGTTGAATTTAAGTGTGCTGACGTTTTAAATTGAAAGAAAGTGAAATCATGTCAATCAAGTGTAATGGTGTTAATTTAGTTGATTTATTCTAAATAAATGATAGTGTCTCTTTGACATATCAAACTAAGTTAACGTCTTTGTCACTTAATGGCTCTGTTTATTTATCCATCATAAAGATCACAGAAATATTGAATAAACTGAAAAAGAAGAGAATCCGTGAATTTACTATTCAATCTGAATAAGTAGATTAATTAAGGATAAAGAGGTCAGTATTAATATTGACCTCCACATTAATTCTTACAACTGTATTAACAAATGTTGAGTCAGAAAAATACAGACAAAAAAAGAAAGTGAAATCATACTGAACACGAAAAGATAACAGATAGAAGAAAAAAAAAAAAGAACGCTCCTACCACATTAATTGCCATGCCACCGTGTACCACCAGTCTGTGTAACCCACCAATCGAGCTGTGCTGAAAATAATTGCATCTATCTGGTAAGTAATATTGATATCTAGTTAATAATATTAATTATTAATAGTAACTGAAAATCATTCTTACCTTAATGATGACTAATATAGCCATGGAGTAACCTCTGGGTCTCTGAACAGCTGACCATTGATGTACAGTTTGTCCACCGAGATTGCAGCTCTTCTACCTTCATTTAAATTTTGTTTCCTAATCGAGAACAGAACGCGCCTTCTACTTAAAATCTCTGCAGGGAATTGATCATTCATACTGAAATTGGTGTCACGTAGTTCCCTACCTCGGCTTTTTACCTGCATTTTTTGTTTAAAATGTTCAAATCTGGCTACAATCGTCCGCGGCCTAGTGTTCCCAGCTTTCTTACCTCCGAGGCGATGAACTCTGTGGAAAGTGATGCCTTATGGGTAAGAATCAGCAGCACAGAGAAAGTGACATTCCCAATTCAATTCAATTCAGTTTATTTCAATAGCACCAAGTCACAACAGAAGTCATCTCAGGGCACTGAACAGAAACATGCATATGTTAAAATAATAATTTAACATTATTTATCTGAGGAGCAGACTGCTGCAGAACTCTCACCTTGAACAAGCACGAAGGTGACAGTGGAAAGAAAAACTCCCTCCTGAGGAAGAAACCTTTAGCAGAACCAGGCTCAGGACAAGCGGTCATCTGCTTCGACCGGCTGGGTTTGGTAGGAACAGATACACAATGGCAGTCAAGAATCACATGTTAAAATAGAAAAAGTATCAAATTAAAACTACTGTATTCAGTTTTAACAATTCATTTAAGGAAATGAGGTCAATTTGTCCTCTAGTAGTCTAAGACTATAGCAGCATAACAAGCCAAACCTAACTTTCTTTGCGTGAGTGCAGCTACAGCGTGCGCTCTCAGGACATGATTACCTGCAGTGTTCCGTCAGTGAGGACTGAACTTGGCTTAAGGGCCTTCTCCTACTCTGCTCCTGCTTCATGGAATATCTTACAAAAAGATCTGAAGCTCTCGACCTTGACCTCTCTAAATGGTTTTAAGAATCTGTTGGAATCCTGGCAAAAACCAATGCAGACATGTTCCTGTTTCTGATTCTCTACATCTACCTTATAATGTTTTGATACTTTGATATTTTGTTTTAATTTGTTTTAAAAAAATCAGTATTTCTCTCTTATATTTGTCTATTGTTGATTGTTTAAGGAAATTTCTACTGTTGCTGTTGTCATCATTCTTTAGTTTGTAGCAGGTCTCTCTTGTAAATGAGTCCTCGAGGCTCAATGAGATTAACCTGATGAAATAAAGGTTGAATGAAAAAAAAAAACTATAGGATTTATCAAAAAGAAAAGTGTCTTCACAGTGATTATTCTGGTTAGAGATTCATGAGTCTAACAGCCTCAGGGTAGAAGCTGTTCCTCAGTCTAGTGGTTCTACACTTATTGCTCCTCAGCCTTCCTGAGGGGAGTGGGGCAAAAAGAGTGTGTGCTGTGTGAGTGTGGTCCTTCATGATGTAGGTGGCTCTCTTCCTGCATCTGGAGGTGTGGATGTCTGTGATGGTGGGGAGACTGACTCCAACATCTTCTGTGCAGCCTTCACCACTCTCTGCAGAGCTTTTCTTTCTGCAGCTCCTGTGCCACTCGTTGATGCTGGAGCACAGGATGCAGATAAATGATAATTATATAAAATAAAATAAAAGTCCAGATCTGTTTTTGTTTTTGAAGTTGGTTGTAAAAGACATAATGTCTTATGTCATTGAACCGTTCACATATATATGTAATTTGTCTTTTTCAACAGGTATTTTTCCTGATAATATGAAGGTAGCAAAGGTTGTCCCTATTTTCAAGAATGGTGATAAATCTGTATTCAATAACTATAGACTGATTATTTGTTCAGTTGTTCCTTATTACCACAATTTTTTAAAATTCTTTAAAAATTATTTGTGATTAGATTAGACAATTTTTTTGATGACTATAACATTTTAAGTAACAGCCAATACGGTTTTAGATCTAAAAATTCAACTTCTAGGGCTCTTATGGAATTGACAGAACAAATTTCCACTGCTATTGATCAAAAGCAACACTGTGTGGGTTTATTTGTTGATCTAAAGACATATTTTGATACAGTTGATCACACTATTCTCCTCGAGAAGTTAAATTAATATGGTATTAGAGGACTGACCTTGAAATGGGTATCTAGCTATTTGGAGGATAGAAGTCAGTTTGTACAGATAGACAATACCAGATCAAAACTCAACAGAATCACACGTGGAGTCCCTCAGGGTTCTCTACTGGGACCTAAGCTTTTTATTTTGTATATAAATGATTTGGCAAAAGTGTCTGGTATTCTAAGGCAGTGTTTCCCAACCTTTTTTGAGCCAAGTCACAGTGTTTGAAAAAATCACGAGCCACACCACCAACCAAAATTGTAAACAAAGATACTCTGTATCTGCCTATATTAAATATATAGTCATTCTTATCAAAGTGTCTTGAATAGGAATGAAATGAACACAAAAAATGTATTTTTTATCATATTTTATATTTCTTATTTCAAATTGCACGTAACATGTCTTCAAAAATGCACCCGAACAGTGCCACAACAATCTCTTTAAACCTCTTTCTACAACCTCTTTAAATTTAAGACCACAACAATGTGGTCTTAAATTTAAAGAGGTTGTAGAAAACTTCAAAGTGTTTTACAAACTAATTCTGAGAATTATTTTGTAAACAAATTTTTAGAATACAAACTAATTCTGTCCACAAGCATTCTGTTAGCCATTTTACTCACTTAGTGTGAAAACTGTGCATGTTTGGATGAACACAAAGCTGATATTCTGGCAGGAATTGAAGAAAGACACACACGAAGCTCTTCCTCAACAGCTCTCCCGGTAAAAGTAAATCCAAACGAAATGAACTCTCGCTGTACAGTCTCGCGTTCACGGTTTCTGCCTTCTTCTGATATCCACTACTAGGGCCTTCATCTGGGTACGAATGTTGTCCAGGGACAAGATCGGAGTTAGTATTAAAAAAAAACTTTTCCATCGCTGTATAGTTTTGCTAGCAGCTAGCTAAAATGCAATGCTGTCACTGCTACATGTCATGTTCATGCTTTTTCTTCTTCTCTTGTTTTAATGTGCAATGCTATGTTCCATACTGCCATCTATCGAGCGATAAGGAAATTACACCAGTTAAGTGAAATTACATAATTTTCCACGGCACACCTGACGTGCCGCGGCACAGTGGTTGAAAAACACTGTTCTAAAGTGTGTTCTAAGGTGTGTTCTAAGGTGTGTTCTAAAGTGTGTTCTAAGGTGTGTTCTAAGGTGTGTTCTAAGGTGTGTTCTAAGGTGTGTTCTAAGGTGTGTTCTTTTTTGCTGATGATACCACCTTCTCTTTTTTGGTAATGATTTGAAACAAATGTTTGAGTCGTTAAAACAGGAGATCTTAATATTACAAACTTGGTTTAGGTTAAATAAGTTATCACTAAATTTAGATAAGACTATATGTTATTTGGAAAAAGAAAATAGATAAATGTTCTATCAAAATTGATGGTGTTGAACTAAGTAGAGTGGATGAGGTGAAGTTTTTGGGTGTAATTGCTGATGAGAGATTGTCGTGGAAACAGCATGTAAATTTTGTTAAAACTAAGTTATCTAAATCTATTGGCGTATTGTATAAACTAAAGGACTTATTAAATGATAGGGCTCTTTATTTGCTGTATAACTCCATTTTTGTTCCACATTTAATTTACTGTGTGGAAGTTTGGGGTAAAGCCTGTACAACTATAACAAATTCTATTTTTATTTTACAGAAAAGAGCGGTGAGAATTATTGCTAGAAAGCCTTATCATCATCCATCAAATGTATTATTTAAACAACTCAAATTATTGAAGTTTTATGAATTGGTAGACTATGATATTTTGTTAGTAATGCATAAGGCTCATAAGAATAGCTACCCACGAATGTCCAAATGTTTTTTCATAAAGAGAGAAAGCTGTTACAGTTTAAAAGGAACTGAAATGTTTGTTAAACCTAGATATAGGACTAGTTTGAAGGGACGCTTTATTTCGAATAAGGGAGTGGAATTGTGGAATGTTTTGGAAAAAGATGTTAAAGATGTAAACTCTGTGATGAAATTCAAAAAAATTATCAAGTCTAAACTGCTAGCAAAATACTAAAGCTGTACCACAGGTTGAATTAAACATTCAAATGTATTTGTTAATTATTGAGTGTGAAATGTTACTAAATTGATCTGTTGTTCCTGGAAGATTATTGTTTAAATTGATTGTTTGTAATTTTTATTTTTATTTTTAAAGGGGCAGACAAAATAAGACAATTTTCTTCTTTCTGCCACCTTTTATTTGATGTATTTTGATTCTTTCACATATTTATGAAATTGTTTTTTTTTCATTATCTTTTATGTTGTTTTTTAATATGTAAAATGAATAAAAACTTTACAAAAAGAAAAAAGAAAAAAAAAATATGTTCACTCCAGCATAATACATCATAAATGGGGGAGCAGCTGCCAAGGTGAGTACAAAGCAGGTCAAGGTGGGCACAGCGTAAGCAACAAAATAATGTGCATTGCCAAAAATACTTGTTTACAATATGTACTTTGTACATGCAAAGTACACATGAACAATAACCTGTTTTGCTGCCATAAAGTCTTTGGAAAAATAAAATATATTTTTACTTCTTCACAATCATACTTAAATCATTTTAAAGCTTTACAATCATGAAC
>JBBPBX010066461.1:0-19660 GCA_038048925.1 Garcialebias charrua | reverse complement strand
TTGTCGTCAGATTCCAAAGTGCAACACACAAGAAAACAGGTCTCAACTTTATGACCGAGGTCAAATTAAATCTCGTGGATTTAAACGGTTGTTAAGGTTAGTTTTTTGTTGTGGGTTTTAGGCTTAGCGTTTCTAAGTTCAAATTGGACAATGCGACTTATAGGGTGGGAAATACGGTAGTTTAAACCTGATTAGTTTATTTACTAACTTGTGTTTGGACGACCTTATTATCCCATGAAGTCGGTGTGTTTGTGAGATCTTTGTCTTTTGTGGAGTCATTGAACGCCTTGTAAGGTTTGATCTGATTTCGATGTACCCATTTAGCAATTGGCTCTTTGCGGCCTTTGCTGATTTTGATTTCGTAGACGACTGAGGACACTTTGTCTGTTATCAGATGAGGTCCAGTCCACCTGGGCATTAGTTTGCGGGCGAGAGTTCCGGTCTCGGACCCTCCTTTCCCGGTTGCTGGAGCGAACGTATAGTACCAGACTCTGTCTCCCACTTGGAGTTCATTGTGAGAGGCCTTCTGGTCGTAGTACGCCTTGCGTCCTTCAGCGGATTTTTCCAGGTTTTTCTGGGCGAAAGCAAAAGTGTTTCTGAGGTGTACATTCAAATCTTTCATGTATTGTTGTGTAGTGTAGGCTGTCGCCATGGCGGCGTCGCCTGGTTGGTACAACAGGTGTAGAGGGAGAGTCATTTGTCGACCGGTCATCATCTCGAAGGGAGAGATGCCAGTTGATGTGTGTGGAGTGGCTCTTATGGCCATGAGGACCAGAGGGAGTTTCACGTCCCAGTCCTTGTGGTTTGCAGCCACGTATTTCTTCAAAATACTCACCACAGTTCTGTTTGCTCTCTCTACTTGGCCTGAAGCCTGTGGGTGGTAGCCGACATGAAAGTTGGCCTTGACGCCTAGCGTCTTCCACAGTTCTTTCATCACTTCACCTGTGAAGTGTGTACCTTGGTCTGAGTTCACCCTAAGGGGAAGTCCAAACCTTGAGAATATATGATTCATTAACAACATAGCAGTGGTTTGTGCTGTGTCGTTAGGAGCTGGTAGGCATTCTACCCATTTGGTGAATGCACAGGTTACCGTGAGAAAATATTTATTTCCTCTAGAGCTCTTAGTGAGTGGTCCAACCCAGTCGATCTGGAGGTCAGACCATGGGAATGCAATGCCTCTGCTTTGCAGTGGTGCTCTGTGAAGTGGTCTGGTTGGCTGAAACTGGCCACAGACCACGCACCCTTCAATGTAGTCCTTGACATCCTTCTTCATTCCAGGCCAATAGGCAATTTGTTTTAATGCCGTCAGCGTGGCTTTATCTCCTTTGTGTCCTGCGGACGGGAGATCATGGGCATGAACTAACATCACCCCCCTTTGGTCATGGGGAACCACGAACACAGGTGAGGACGTTGGTCCATGAGCAAAAGTTAAGATGCCCTTGATTAGTTTTAGCTGTTTGCGCAGCTGATAGAGGACCTTAAGGTCTGGATCGGAATCCAGGTCGTCTTTAGACGGACTATTTTTGTTCGGATCAGTCAGGTACAGTATCATGGAGTTGATAGCAGGATCCGACTTCTGTAGTTGGATGATGTCTGGGTCAGTCAGTGCAGGTCGTACAGAGACTGCGTTGTCAGCAGGTCTGGCTGCGGCCTGGGCACGTGTGACTGCCATAACCCTGACCGTAGGTTGTATTGACAGAGTCTTGATTAACCAGGAGGGGTCGAAGGACCATAGAGGACCTTCGTCGGCTCCTTCTTTGGCTAAGGAATCTGCAATGTCATTGTAATGCTTGTCATCGCCTGGGACTCTAGAATGCCCCGGAACTTTCTTCCAGTAGATCTGTAAGTCATGTGATGTCACCAAGTGATCACACGCTATGAAAAGCTCTTTGTGTTTGACCACTTTTCTGTCGCTTGTTAGGAAACCGTTCTGTTTCCACACAGCGAGGTGACAAGCGAAACTCAAACGAGCATAGTTAGAGTCAGTGCAGATGACTAGCGTCTTGATGGAGCGTTCTACTACCATCTGGAGAGCTATTAGGATTCCTGCAATCTCAGCGTACTGAGAAGTCTGAGATCCTAATTTGTAGCTGAAAGTTATCTGCTCTTGGTCTTGGAGGAGGACCCCTCCAACACCTGCTCTGCAGATTTTGTCGCGGAGGAATGAAGATCCATCCACGTACAATGTTGTCATATCTTTGCAGATATTGTCATCAAAGAAGTGGTGATTCGGGTCTTCAGTTACTGGGGTTTTTACCTCAACCGGCGGCTGGGTGGCTGGTACATCTTGTGTACACTTCTGGCAGATTGCCAAGTCCGTCCCCAGATGAGACTTCTTGTTTTGACCATAACGTATGTCTAGGTTAAAACTTTGAAGCGCCATGAGCCACGTCGCAACACGTGAGTTTGTCACCACACCATCTCTGATGCGTTCACTGTTAAGAAAGGTCACTGGCTGGTGTTGTGTTTCCACAATGATTTTCTGTCCACCAATGTAGCTGGAGAAATGTTTAACTGCCCACACTGTGGTCAGTAAAGCTTTCTCACAGTCTGAGAATCTCAACTCGGGGCCTGCCATCGTTTTGCTGGCGTAGGCTACCACACGTTTGTCTCTGTCGTGTATCTGGTACAGACCCGCACTTATGCAATGAGCTGAGAAGCCCACTTCCAAGTAAAACTCTTTGTTGTAGTCTGGGTAGACTAAACAAGGGGCTGACTTGATCCTGTTTATAAGAGCGTCCATTGCCTGTTGCTGTTTGTCAGTCCAAACAAATGGTACGTCTTTTTTAAGGAGTTCAGTCAGTGGTTTCGCAAGGTCCGCATAGTTCTCGATGAATTGGTTCGAGTAGTTACACACGCCCAGAAAACTTTGTAGTTCTTTGAGATTGGTGGGGACTTTGAGATTGTCGAGGCCTTGGGTGCGAGTCAGCTGTGGTTGTACTCCGTCAGGACCTACAAGTAGGCCAACGTAGTCCACTTTGGTTCTGCACCATTGGCATTTTGACAGTGATATCTTAGCACCAGCAGTTGTCAGCTGATTCAGAACGTGGTCGATCTCAGCCAAATGTGAGTCCAGTGTTGGCTGCCTCAAAAGGACATCGTCCACGTAGATCAGTGTCCCACGCTCGTGGGCGTCTGGACATGCTTTGTTCAAGAAGATGTTGAACTCTGCAGGTGAGTTAGCGTAGCCAAAGGGACACCTGTTAAAGGTGTACTGACGGCCACCAAAAGTGAAAGCTAGTTTGTACTGGTCCTCGGCGCGCACAGGGATGGTCCAAAAACCAGAGGCGACGTCGAGAGTCGAGAAGTACTTACCATTGGTGACCTTGGGCAGTTCCTGTTGGAGTTGCGTCATAGGCCATCTGGATAAGGGAACTTGTTTGTTCAGCTTTCTGTAGTCTATAGTGAGTCTCCACTTACCATTAGGTTTTAACACCGGCCATAAAGGCGCAGAGTAAGTGCTGTTACAGTATCGGATGATACCTTTTTCTAACAGGTCATTAATGATTTCTCTGACAGGTTGATGTGCTGCCAGAGGAATCTTGTACTGTCTGACAAATGCAGGGGGAGCATTAGGCGGGGTTGGGATGCTCACTGTGTGGAGCGTGGTCAACCCACAATCCATCGAGTCAGTTGAGAATGATTTCTCATATTTTAGAAGAACTTTGCGAAGTTTGTCCCTTTCTTCATCAGTTTTCAGGGCGTCGGCTTGAGCGACCACCTGTTCAATCTGTGAAGCAATTGAGAGGGGTTCTTGTCCTTTGGGGAGCTCCATTGAGTCCCTTTCAGTGTCGTGAAACCTGTCTACAGGTAGGGCACTATAAGTTTGAGGACCTAGACTGTCTCCTCGGTTGAAACCGAACCGGTTGACTGTGTCATGGTCGGAATCATTGGGGGAGAAGAGAGCTATGGCCTGTGTTGGTTTCGTGAACAAGACTTGCCCCGTGTGTTGATTTGGGATCAAGTTTTCTGGGAGTCCTCCCAGAAATGGAATGCTTAGCTCAAAATCATGAAAATCAGTAGAGATCAACCATCCTAGCTGTGTGTTTTTTGGGATCAGTACCTCTTCTGTGCTTGTGTTGCACACAGCAACAGTCGTGGTTCTGCAGTCGAGGGTCACTTGGAATGTGGCCTCCATGGACAGTCCTAAGTTGAAAAACATAGGAGATGGTTGAAAGTATGCCTGTTTTGTGCTAATAGCTTGTCCTTTCATGATGTGACACATCACCGGCTTGTTCATAACCTGAGGTGGTACCGCAGTGTTATGGCTGTTAGCAATCTGACAGACCTCTGGAATGGTCTGTCCAGCCTTAAGGTTCTCTGTTGTTAGCACAGGAGAGTCCTTTGTGGCTGTGTTTAGTGACCACAGTACATTGTTGTTGATGTCCACTCGGACACCTAACCTTACCAAAATGTCGGAGCCTATGTAGGTTGCATGTGGTAAGTTCGGGACCACGAGGAACGGGTGATCCAGTACTCGTTGGTTCCAGATCAGTTTCAGGTCAATGATCCCTTTTGCGGTCATTACCTGTTTATCGTTGGGGTCCAACGAAAAGCGGAAAGCCTTTTTGTTCATTTCTAGACCCAACTGTTTTTTAACCAAGGTTCCATAGAAAGCTTGGCTGATCGCTGATTTCTCCGTCCAAGGAGACAAAACAGCATCATCGGTGTGGGATCCTTGGATCTCAACACCTTTGACTACCTGCGGTAGGTAGTGTTCAGTGAGTGCTGACTGTTTCAGCTCGCAGAGGAGGCTCTCTTGTTGGGCCTTTTCTGCCTCACCTGTTGCTGAAGGTTCACTTACCGGGATTGTGCTCTCGTTGGAGGACCCCTTTGTGCCTTCCGCGGTACCTGCTGTTAGACAGTCAGTGTCACCTTGTGTAGGCATATCGATTGGCAGTGGTTGGCTCACTCTGGTCCACATTGTTTGATCGCCATAATCTATAATCGCGTCAAAGCGGTTTATAAAGTCTTGGCCAACCAAAAATGGGAATGAGTCAACGGTGGACACGTGTACCGGGTGGTATAGCGTCATTTCACCAATCTGCATATGAACCATGGCTATAGCTGTAAGGGTTGTACTCGTCTCTGAGAGTCCCTGTAGTACTACAGCACATTCTTTGAGGGGTATTTCCCTGTCAACCCCGCTAGCGGCTATCCTTAGCTCCTTCAACAGTGTGGGAGACATAATGGTTATGTCAGCCCCACCATCCAGGAGGGCCTCTTCTGTGAGGACCCCTTCTAAAGTGATTGACAGGTAAGCCTTCTTAGCGGGCCCCTTCCTGATAATGTTACACAGGAACCTATCAGGTTTTTTCCGACGTGTGTTACGTCTACCATTGTCTGTGTGAATTTCATTCACCTGTACTGGTAGTGCAGTCACACATGGGTCTGAGTGATCGGTCTGTGACGAGTCATTGTCTTTGGTGAGTGAGCTTACCCCCCCTTTTTCCGATGAGGGGCTCTCGGACTCTGTAACAATGATGTCATGGTTACAGTCAACATCTTGTTGACTGTCTATACCCTGATTGTCAGCATCCTGACCATCAGTATCTTGGTGACTGTCAGCAATCGTGGCATTGCTGTTATTTGTGTGTTCTGAGTCACTATCAATGATAGTGCTACACATCACACCAGGTTTGTTTTCCTTGTTTGTTTTTTTCAAACTTTCTAACAACCGACGTATGTTCTCCATCTCTTCTGAAGACAGAGGTTTAGGGCCTTTTTTCTGGAACTTCTGTGGGTTTTTCCTCGCCCCAGACTGTTCAGTTTGAGGTGCAGGAGCTGGCGCATTGCTCGGGGGTCCTCTCTGGGACCACCCTCTTTCATATGAGTCTCCTTGGGACCCATATTTCTTTTTCTTTTGGAAAGCCTTCCTTTTTTGATGGGGCTCTTCCTCTTGATGCGGCCTGTACCACTTGGGGTCTTTGTTCCAGCGGACACCTTCATTTTGCGGTCTGTCAGGTTGGAAATTTTGCTTATTCTCGGCTTCCTTAAAAGAGTGAGCTGGCGCTCTTGCTCCTTCAAGGTCTAGCGTTTGGTATTTGACCTTTTCACCAGGACACACTTCAAAGGGTGTCTTGTTTGGTGAGCGACCTGTAAAAACATCTATCGCGCACTCTCTTATGTCTTCGATGGACCTCCGTTTATAGTTTGCGCTGACATGTACTTTCTCTCTTATGTCAGGGCAGAGGTTTTGGCTGAAAATATACTTAAACCCTACCTCCTCCTCCATTTCAGGTTCGCATCTGTCCCCGAAATAGGCACGGAATATTCGGTCATAATATGACCTTGGGTGTTCATTCCTACCTTGCTTGATGTTAGCTGCTGTTATGATGCCATCGGGCCCCGTGCAAGGAGAAAACTCCTTTATCAGCGCAGCACAGAGAAGACTGTAGTCTTTCATCACTGCTTCTCGTTGACGCTTCATAAAAGCATGCACCGTCCTGTCCGATGTTAACCTTAACAGACAGATTCTATCATCATCTGTAGCTTCTGGGAAGCGTTGAAGCTGGAAATCAAGGTCTTCGAGATAGATCTTGGTTTCGTGTGAGCCCATTGGGCCAGGGGCGAAGGTTTGAATGCTTTTCGCCATATTCCGTAGTTCAGCCATTGATAGAGGTATTTGTGGGTTATTATCAGATCCACCCACCGGCTCATCCGGTGGGATTGTCGGTTTTAGAGGCCCTAAGGGACGGCGCGGTGATGTTGGAGGGAGTAGTGCATCTGGCATGGGCGGGGGCGGTGGAGGAGGGAGTAGGTCATCAGGTATGGGAGGAGGCAGCGGAGGCGGTGAGTTCTCAAGGTGTTTACTCATGAGACCCAAACATTTTCTCTCTTCTTCAAAGAGTTTGTTCATTGCTGATGCACGCTCTATTTTACAACTATTCAGTTGGACTTTTAACCCATCATTTTCACGTTGTAACATCATGTGCTGTTCTTGTGATTTTCTATAATCTTCTTGCAGCCTTGTGTACCGTAGTGATAATGATTCCAGGGTGTCCGTGCATTTTTCCAGCGCGTCTCGTGCCTCCCCACAATCCGCCTGAAGCGACTTGTATTGATGGTAATACGTATCCTTCTCCACCACACATTTTTCCAAATCATCTTGTGATTGGTCAAAATCCCTTTTTAACACTCTGCATTCTTCGTAGAGACTACGCGTTTGTTCAGCGCTGCCAATACTCGACTGTGTTAAACTCTTTACCTCCTGCTGTAAAGCGGCAACCTCCATTTGTGCTGTTAAACATGATGTAGAGACAGCCCGGCGTACAGCAGTTTCAAAGTCTAGCTTGGCCTTTAACAGAAGGCTTAATTTAGCTAAACGTTTATCTCTGTCTGCTTTCTTTTCAGCCGTTGTGGTTCCAGCTGTTACAGTTTTTAATGCACTGTCCACATCTGCTTCCTCCATCAACTGTGTCTCTTCATGGTAGTTTGTGATGGGCCCTGTGAGTGAAAATAAGGCACATTCGATCCAATCTGCTTTGGTCGGGTCGTGGCCTTGAGGTGGCACAGGCTGCCCTGTATCAGTGGTGTCAGGGGTCTCACCCTCTGTGCCTGCCATCTTTTATCTGGATTTTCAGTGAAAATCAAAATAAAAGATGTTCTGTATTCGTTATTCTAAACTTTTCACTATTTGAAATAAACAGGAAAGTTTAAATGTGCACAGGACAACTGTGGAAGATGATGTGTCAGAGAAAGGAAGAGAAAGTAAAAAATTCTTTTAGTTATCTGGAGTGAAAACTGTACTTTTGTTTGTTATTTTAAATTCTTTGTATTTAAAATAAGCAAAAATGTTTGTCCGTACCTCTGTTATTCTAAATATTTTATTTAAAATAAACAGGAGCTATTGTTTGTGTACAGAACAAAATTAAAAAGCTGGTAACTCACCATAAAATGCTGACTTTTTATGATGTTTTTTAAGAAAACTCATCTGTCAACGTCCTCTAACCAACAGCTTCGAGTCTTAATTTTAATCACGAGGAAACTGATTTTTTTTTTTTAATCAGTATTTAAACTAAAAACAACCCTGTCAGAGTTAGTTTCTAGTGTATCAGTGATAAACGCTCGAACCGCGTACTTCTCAGAGACAAATCTATGTTGTTAGACAGTTCAGATGGCTTTAAAGAATGTTTAAACTCTCAGTGAAACTCAGTTTGTTCTGTCAGCGTGTGTGTGTGTGAACTGCGTCTGATTGTCACTCAATGTGCATCAGGAAATGACGACAAGAATGGGCGGGCCAACGCAGCGTGCGTAGCGCGTCACCAGCTTCTTACGTGAGCGAGGCGGAGCTCGCTACAACATACGTGACGTCAACAAATCAATCACAGCATATGTAGTTCAATCTCCAAGCATTAATGGCGAATGTAGTTTCTCACCTTCGACCAATGTAGCGCCGGAAATGACGACAAAGTGGGCTGGTCGCAACGGCGTGCGACGTGATTGACAGCTCACAACAGCGAATCAGCGTTCGCTACAAGAGTGATTGACAGCTCCCAGTACTAGTTTCATCCAATCACAGCTCATAAACAAACATGTAAAACACGTTGCTTAACGTTAGCTTGCACAACAGACCACAACTTTATAGACTCTTAAAACAACTCAAACGCTACAAAATAACTTTCCAAAATTCTGAAACATGCGGCGAACACACCTAGACAGGCCAACTTAGTTACGCTCAGTAACACAGCACTGCAGCTGTTGAACAAACACGGACTCTCTCGGAGCCGCGTTCAAGGTCGGTTCCGTCCACTTTAAGGGAGCAGAACTCGGGTTTCAGAACCACAATCCGACACCGTTCTAACAGTTATATGCTTCTTTGACCAGCTCTAAAATGTAAAATACCACAACAGCAATCTTGTAGATGTTAAATTAGCTTTCAGGCTTTTGACTCGGCGGTCAAACAAAGCTTTGTGCCGGAGTCTGTGCGCGTACTGGGCCGAACGGAACCAGAACACCCCCACAGACCACGGGCTGACAGAACTTCACCTAAAAGCTCCCACAGCGTGTCAAGGAGTTGAACAATAACAATCTCTCAGCTTCAAATGATAAAAACATGCAGAATCTGCCTGCTTTGAACACTTCCAGCCAAAATCATTATCCTCAAGAGTTTAAAACTTGGATCCTCTTATGCAAACATGACGTTACAGTTCATGACTGAGACCACAGATATCAATAAACTTTCAGAACCGTTTACGGGCCACCAGATGTAAGAATTAATGAGGAGGTCAATATTAAATACTGACCTCTTTATCCTTAATTAATCTACTTATTCAGATTGAATAGTAAATGTTCACGGATTCTGTTCTTTTTCAGTTTACCCAATATTTCTGTGATCTTTATGATGGATAAATACACAAAGCCATTAAGTGACAAAGACGTTAACTTAGTTTGATATGTCAAAGAGACACTATCATTTATTTAAAATAAATCAACTAAATTAACACCATTACACTTGATTGACATGATTTCACTTTCTTTCAATTCAAATACGTCAGCACACTTAAATTTAACACAACAGACATAAATATTAGATGTTAAGCATATTTAGTCTGTGGGCTCTTTAACTTAAAAAATATAGTTTCCAGCTTAGGTTGAGAGGGAAAAGAAATAGGAAAGATTTATGGAGGAAGAAAAGTTAAGAGTTTTAGGGAGTTATCTTGATGTGTTTAACCAGAAACATGGCAGTTCTCCGGCCGATTAAAGCTACACGTTGGTACCCTTGGCAAAGCATTTGACGACTTGTTACCTCGTGAAGATGGTCAGTCTCCCTCGGTCCAGTTTGGTCAGTTCGTTTACCATTCTCAGCGTCTCCAGACGTGCGCCTTGACTCGAACCGAAGTAACGGCAGCTCCTGGTGGTGTTTCCAAGATAAGACGTTCCTTAAAGGAATGTCAATAAAAGAGAGCTTTTCACGGCTTGAAATAGATTTATAACAGGCATGTTATAAATCTTTTAACTGAATGACGTGTCCTTAGCGTGTGACTAGACGATCATCAGTTCTTTGGAGAAGACCATAGTTTGAGGCTTACTCCAGCAGACTTTCAGAGAAAGTAAGATGTGAAGGTTTTAACTGAGACGTGACCCAGAAAATGTGTTCTTTCTGATTGGCCGAATGGCATCATAAGTTGATGTGAGGATGACATCAACATGTTGAAAGGGGGTCAAAAGATTAGTTTGTCAGAAAGATAAAGTGTTAGTTTCAGATGTCAGCATTTTATCATAAAACTGATTCCTTTGCTTTAACACTTTAACAAAATACTGTTGGTTTGATTAAAACAACGTCATTAAGCATTACATATGGGACCTATTAATGATAATAGCTTGATTATTAAATAGGACAAAAACAAAAGTCTCTGGATGTCTAGATTGTCCTGAGCTCAAGCTAAAATGAATGAGATAAAGTGTTCCTTTTATCTTCACATGCAAGTTCGAGAGGAGAGGAGAAATCCTCCATGTACAACATTTTGAATTAAGCAGAGTATTTGATTTATCTGACATTAAAATGTACTGATGCTCTTACAAATAAAATTATTCATTTGATCACATCAGCCTAAAATCAAAGATAGAAATAGTCTCTTATTGGTGACTATGTTATCAGATTATAGCTAAATGAATAATTTCGTAGTAAATGTCTTGCTTTACTGAGAGGTCAGTAAAGGTCATCACTGGACAGTTCAAAAACCTTAATTTGACCCTGGGTAGGTCCACTACAATATGTACAGGACATACACAGGATTGAAATTTCATTTCTCTCAGACCCCCGGTGCAACAATAACCATTAAAACATTAAAACATTTATTAAACTGATGCATGCTTAATAATCCAGGTAGAAAAATCTCAAAAAGCTAAGTCTGGTCCTCTGGACATTCAAAAAACAAAACAAAACATCCATCCATCCATCCATCCATCCATCTTCTTCCGCTTATCCGGGGTCGGGTCGCGGGGGTAGCAGCCTAAGTAGGGAGGCCCAGACTTCCCTCTCCCCAGCCACTTGGAGCAGCTCCTCCGGGGGAATCCCAAGGCGTTCCCAGGCCAGCCGAGAAACATAGTCCCTCCAGCGTGTCCTGGGTCTTCCTCTGGGTCTCCTCCCGGTGGGACATGCCCGGAACACCTCACCAGGGAGGCGTCCAGGAGGCATCCTAACCAGATGCCCGAGCCACCTCAACTGGCTCCTCTCGATGTGGAGAAGCAGCGGCTCTACTCCGAGTCCCTCCCGGATGACTGAGCTTCTCACCCTATCTCTAAGGGAGAGTCCAGCCACCCTGCGGAGAAAACTCATTTCAGCCGCTTGTATCCGAGATCTTGTTCTTTCGGTCATAACCCAAAGCTCATGACCATAGATGAGGGTGGGAACGTAGATCGATCGGTAAATTGAGAGCTTTGCCTTTTGACTCAGCTCTCTCTTCACCACGACAGACCGGTACAGCGCCCGCTTCACTGCGGACGCTGCACCTATCCGCCTATCGATCTCACGCTCCAGTTTTCCCTCATTCGTGAACAAGATCCCGAGATACTTAAACTCCTCCACTTGGGGCAGGACCTCCTCCCCGACCCGGAGAGGGCATGCTACCCTTTTCCGGCTCAAGACCATGGCCTCGGATTTGGAGGAACTGATCCTCATCCCGGCCGCATCACACTCGGCTGCAAACCGCTCCAGTGAAAGTTGTAAATCACGAACTGATGAAGCCAGTAGGACCACATCATCTGCAAAAAACAGAGAAGCGATTCTAAGGTCACCAAAACGGATCCTCTCAACACCTTGGCTGCGCCTAGAAATTCTGTCCATAAAAGTTATGAACAGAATCGGTGACAAAGGGCAACCTTGGCGGAGTCCAACTCTCACCGGAAACGAGCCTGACTTACTGCCGGCAATGCGGACCAAGCTCTGACACCGGTCGTACAGGGACCTAACAGCCCTTATCAAAGGGCCTGGTACCCCATACTCCCGGAGTACCCCCCACAGAACCCCCCGAGGGACGCGGTCGAATGCCTTCTCCAAGTCCACAAAGCACATGTAAACTGGTTGGGCAAACTCCCACGCACCCTCCAGGACCCTGCTGAGGGTGTAGAGCTGGTCCAGTGTTCCACGACCAGGACGAAAACCACACTGCTCCTCCTGAATCCGAGGTTCGACTATCCGACGGACCCTCCTCTCCAGAACCCCTGAATAGACCTTACCAGGGAGGCTTAAGAGTGTGATCCCCCTATAGTTGGAACACACCCTACGGTCCCCCTTTTTGAATAGGGGAACCACCACCCCAGTCTGCCAATCCAAGGGAACTGCCCCCGATGTCCACGCGATATTGCAGAGTCGCGTAAGCCAACACAACCCTACAACATCCAGAGCCCTAAGGAACTCCGGGCGAATCTCATCCACCCCCGGAGCCTTGCCACCGCGGAGCTTTTTAACCACCTCGGCGACCTCAGCACCAGAGATCGGAGAACCCGACCCAAAGTCCCCAGGCTCCGCTTCCTCAGTGGAAGACGTGCCAGTAGGATTGAGGAGGTCTTCGAAGTATTCCGCCCACCGACTCACAACATCCCGAGTTGAGGTCAGTAGCACGCCACCCCCACCATAAATGGTGTTGGTCGCGTACCTCTTTCCCCCCCTGAGACGCCGGATGGTGGACCAGAATCGCCTCGAAGCCGTACGGAAGTCATTCTCCATGGCCTCTCCGAACTCCTCCCACGCCCGAGTTTTTGCCTCAGCAACCACCCGAGCCGCATGCCGCTTGGACTGCCGGTACCTATCAGCTGCTTCCGGGGTCCCACAAGCCAAAAAGGCCCAATAGGACTCCTTCTTCAGCCTGACAGCATCCCTCACTGCCGGTGTCCACCACCGGGTTCGAGGGTTGCCACCACGACAGGCACCAACAACCTTGCGGCCACAGCTCCGATAAGCTGCCTCGACAATAGAGGCGCGGAACACGGCCCACTCGGACTCCATGTCCCCCGCCTCCCTCGGAACGTGTTCAAAGCTCTCCCGGAGGTGGGAGTTAAAGCTCCGTCTTACGGGAGACTCTGCCAGACGTTCCCAGCAGACCCTCACAATACGTTTGGGTCTGCCAGGTCTGACCGGCATCCTCCCCCACCATCGGAGCCAACTCACCACCAGGTAGTGGTCAGTTGACAGCTCCGCCCCTCTCTTCACCCGAGTGTCCAAGACATGCGGCCGCAGATCAGATGAGACGACAACAAAGTCGATCATCGAACTGCGACCTAGGGTGTCCTGGTGCCAAGAGCACATATGGACATCCTTATGCTTAAACATGGTGTTTGTTATGGACAATCCATGACGAGCACAGAAGTCCAATAACCCTGGTGAGAGGCGCCGAGCAGGAGTGGGATACTGGTTGCCCCCCATCTTGGTGCCTGTACGTTGGGGTTCACCCCGGTGAACGAGAGGGTAGCCTCCCTTCGCCTACGTGTGGGGGGACGGGCTCTGACTGTTGTTTGTGCCTATGCACCAAACGGCAGCTCAGACTACCCACCCTTTTTGGAGTCCTTGGAGGGGGTATTGGAGAGTGCGCCTCCTGGGGACTCCCTTGTTCTACTGGGGGACTTCAACGCTCACGTGGGCAATGACAGTGAGACCTGGAGGGGTGTGGTTGAGAGGAACGGCCCCCCTGATCTGAACCAGAGTAGTGTTCTGTTATTCCCAAAACAAAACAAAACAAAAAAATTGTAGAAACGTTTCGTCTTTCGTCCGAAATACTTACTCAGTCTGAGCTGCTGTATTCAGCTCAGTCTTATAAATAGCACCCTCTCACAGTGGATCAACCAGTTGGCTGATGACAGCCGAAACCAGCTGCTTACATGATCAAGGAGGACCATCATTTAACGATGGATCGTTAGCACCCTGATGGTTGGTTGATATTCACAGAGGGCTGAGTGATACTAGCAATAACAGCATTGTAAGAAGGGGACAGTTGAACCTGGATGCCTCCACCCCTGTTTAATGATGGACGGCTTTCAACAGTTCAACAGTAGCTATAATGCTAGAGAGAAATTAGCTTTACCAAACTCAAAACCAAAAATGAGATGGTGAAAAATTCATGGGTTAGGTTCAAGGAACCCCAAATCAAACCTCAAACATGGCTTAGATACCATTGAAGCCATGTTCTTCTAACTGTCTACCAGAATCTAGCTAAGACCCCTCTCTTTATGTGTTGCTTGTGGTGTGTATTTACAAAGTCTAAAACCACAAACAATGGACGAACAATATGACTCAAATACAGTAACAAAAAGGGAGAGAATAGGTGACATTACAAATATTTATTTTAAATAAAAGCTAAATTAGCGTACAGTATTGTCAGGTTTTCCAGGAGTGTTTACACAATTGATAAACTCAATGTGGAGCTCAGCATCTTCACAGATCCACCTGAAGAAAAAAAAAACAATACTGGAGAGGACAGAGGAAGAGTAGAGGAGGGAAAAAGTAGAGCTTTTCAACCCTAATCCTATCAGAGGTACAATTCTGGAAAAATTCCAAGCTCTGAAAATCTGGTTATCTCAAAGTCTGACTTTATAAAAACCAAGAAAGATTTTTTTTCTTTTTAAACACATGAACATAATTACAAATATCAGTCAACCCAGGTAATTTTGCTTTGATTTCTCAGAGGAATTTTGAATTGAGAACTCTTTGAAGAAAGGAGATGGATCTTGAAGATCAGTTTGTTTCAAAGAGACATTTAATTGTGAACAGTAGCAACTATGTGACACTTACCATGTGACTTTGCAAAAGTGCAACCCCACTTTTCTCTCCTGAGCTGATGTGCTTCTCTGCTTTGGCTGTTATCCTTTGCCTCAGTGAAAAATCAAAGCAGGAGCATGTCTGTCTTTAGTTGAGGAGGAAATCACAAAAAGAAAAAACACATGTAGGAAAACATAAAACAAGGAACAGCTCTTCACTGTCTGCGTTTCAGTTCCCATTGTGCATTTTAAAGGGGCAGCTGTGGCTGAGTGATTAGAGTGGTTGTCCTCCAAAAGGGGAGTTGAGGGTTTGATTCCACCAGCAGTTACATGTTGAAGTGTCCCTGGGTAAGACACTAAACGTCTCATTGCCTCAGATATGCATCCCATCAGTGTATGAATGTGATAAAAGAAGGCCAAAGCCACGTAAAGAAGGCCAAAGCCGCGTATGCACAGAGGATCGAGGGACAGTTCACCTCACATGATCCACGGAGCATGTGGCAGGGCATCAAATGCTTAACAGACTACAAGGGCAAAAGCAAACAATGCCCCAGGGACCCATCCCTGCCTGATGCCCTCAATAAGTTTTATGCACGTTTTGATGATCCAAACAGACCAACTAGCACCAGACTCACCTCATCACCAGACGAGGAGCACCTCAAAGTGACCGCAGCAGAAGTGAGAGGTAGTCTCAGAAGGATCAACCCTCATAAAGCTACGGGTCCAGACAACATCCCAGGGAAAGTTCTGAAGGAATGTGCGGACCAGCTCTGTGAGGTGCTGGCTGACATCTTCACCACCTCACTTTCACTGGAGTCAGTTCCCACCTGCCTGAAGACTGCCACCATCATCCCAGTCCCAAAAAGCTCCACAGTGACTGGTCTGAATGACTATAGACCGGTGGCTCTCACCCCGATAGTCGCTAAATGTTTTGAGAAACTGGTCATGTCCCACATCAAGACAACCGTCAACATCAGCGAGGACCCTCATCAATATGCATACCGCGAGAACCGATCAACAGAGGACGCCATCTCCTCTGTGGTCCACACTGCTCTCACCCACCTGGATCAGAAGGACTCATACGTGCGTCTGCTCTTTGTGGACTTCACATCTGCTTTCAACACCATGATCCCCCAAACTCTGATAGACAAACTATCCACACTTGGACTAAGCCCCTCCATCTGTAACTGGGTACTAGACTTCTTAACAAACAGACCACAGTCCGTGAAGATCCACAACTTCTCCTCCTCCACCATCACCCTCAGCACTGGCTCTCCTCAAGGATGTGTGCTGAGCCCTCTTCTGTTCACTCTGCTCACATATGATTGTACAGCCACACATCCAGGCTGTCATATTGTTAAGTTTGCAGATGATACAGCTGTGGTGGGATGCATCACAGATAATGATGAATCCAGCTACAGACAGGAGGTGGAACATCTGGAGAGCTGGTGCAAAGAGAACAACCTTCACATGAATGTGAAGAAGACGAAGGAGATGATTGTGGACTTCAGAAGGAACAAACACACCCACACCCCACTGTATATAGGTGGATCTGCGGTGGAGGTGGTCTCCAGCTACAAGTACCTGGGTGTACACTTGAATGATAACCTCAGCTGGAGCAATAACACCACCAGCCTGATCAAGAAAGGTCATCAGAGACTCTACTTCCTCAGACGGCTGAGACGAGCTGGTCTGAGAAGCTCAGTCCTCACCTCGTTCTACAGGTGTGCAGTGGAGAGCGTCCTGTGCTCCAGCATCAACGTGTGGCATGGAGGCTGCACAGTTGCAGAGAGGAAAGCTCTACAGAGAGTGGTGAAGGCTGCACAGAAGTCTGTGGGAGTCAGTCTCCCCACCATCACAGACATTTACACCTCCAGATGCAGAAAAAGAGCCACCTGCATCATGAAAGACCTCACTCACCCAGCACACTCACTCTTTGCACCACTCCCCTCGGGACGGAGGTTGAGGAGCATCAAATGTAGAACCACTAGACTGAGGAACAGCTTCTACCCTGAGGCTGTCAGACTCATGAATAAATAAATAATAAGAATAAACACTGCAAAATGTCACATCATGTTGATACTGATCTGTTTCTTGTTGCTGCGTTCATCTGTGACTATCTGCGTTCATCTGTGACCATCTGCTCATGTTCGTGCTGCTGTTTATAATGATGTTTTTCTACTACATTAGGGCTTAGTGTATTACTAGCTGATGTCTCTCTTAGTTAATCCTAGATGTTATTATTGTTTTTCTCTTGCATTTGTTGTTGGATGTAACTGGGACCCTGTGTACATAATCTCGTTTTCAACACATGTACTACATGCGGTGCAAATGACAATAAATTCTCTCTGACTCTGACTCTGACTCTGATAAAGCACTGATTAGTCTACAGATTCAGATCAGCTTTGTAGATATCTAGTAAAGTGTGTGTGTGTGTGTGTGTGTATTCATGTGTGTGTGTGTGTATTTATGTGTCCTTGTTTATGCTACGTCGTAAGGCCCAGTTTTCTGAGTTTTACCAAATTGTGAGGCCCAACTGGTTCTTATGGGGCCCAAAGCCCGGGCCCCATAAGAAGAAGTCCCGTTGGTGGGTTAGGGGTTAGGTTTAGGAATAAGGTGTGAATTGAGGATGTGCTAAGGTTAGGGTTAGGTATGCATTGGTAATGGTTAGGTTTAGGGTAAAGGTCAGGGTTAGGCTATAGAAATGAATGAAAAATGAATGGAAGTCAATGCAATGGCCCCACATAAATGTCTGTTGTCTTTTAGACGAACGACGTAGGACATGGTATTCCTAATAAATTTTGAAGTCTATGGCGAGACTCATCAAAATGAATAGATAATCTAGAATAGAAACGATCGAATCGGTTCAATTTAGAAATTATGAGACCAGTGTAGTTTATTGTACCTTGAGTAGCTTTAAACTACATTGACTCTTCACGATTGAGATTTAACAAAACGAACTGCATGTTGGCATAGTTAAATCCATATCATTCATTAACCAATGTTAATATAAAACCTTTTTGGCTGGGAGTGTTCAGAACCAAAACAATATCTCAACTAACGACAACAGTAATGACTAAACAACAAGGAAACAACGTTTCACTGCTTCGACACACTCTTGTCGTCAGATTCCAAAGTGCAACACACAAGAAAACAGGTCTCAACTTTATGACCGAGGTCAAATTAAATCTCGTGGATTTAAACGGTTGTTAAGGTTAGTTTTTTGTTGTGGGTTTTAGGCTTAGCGTTTCTAAGTTCAAATTGGACAATGCGACTTATAGGGTGGGAAAATACGGTAGTTTAAACCTGATTAGTTTATTTACTAACTTGTGTTTGGACGACCTTATTATCCCATGAAGTCGGTGAGTTTGTGAGATCTTTGTCTTTTGTGGAGTCATTGAACGCCTTGTAAGGTTTGATCTGATTTCGATGTACCCATTTAGCAATTGGCTCTTTGCGGCCTTTGCTGATTTTGATTTCGTAGACGACTGAGGACACTTTGTCTGTTATCAGATGAGGTCCAGTCCACCTGGGCATTAGTTTGCGGGCGAGAGTTCCGGTCTCGGACCCTCCTTTCCCGGTTGCTGGGGCGAACGTATAGTACCAGACTCTGTCTCCCACTTGGAGTTCATTATGAGAGGCCTTCTGGTCGTAGTACGCCTTACGTCCTTCAGCGGATTTTTCCAGGTTTTTCTGGGCGAAAGCAAAAGTGTTTCTGAGGTGTACATTCAAATCTTTCATGTATTGTTGTGTAGTGTAGGCTGTCGCCATGGCGGCGTCGCCTGGTTGGTACAACAGGTGTAGAGGGAGAGTCATTTGTCGACCGGTCATCATCTCGAAGGGAGAGATGCCAGTTGATGTGTGTGGAGTGGCTCTTATGGCCATGAGGACCAGAGGGAGTTTCACGTCCCAGTCCTTGTGGTTTGCAGCCACGTATTTCTTCAAAATACTCACCACAGTTCTGTTTGCTCTCTCAACTTGGCCTGAAGCCTGTGGGTGGTAGCCGACATGAAAGTTAGCCTTGACGCCTAGCGTCTTCCACAGTTCTTTCATCACTTCACCTGTGAAGTGTGTACCTTGGTCTGAGTTCACCCGAAGGGGAAGTCCAAACCTTGAAAATATATGATTCATTAACAACATAGCAGTGGTTTGTGCTGTGTCGTTGGGAGCTGGTAGGCATTCTACCCATTTGGTAAATGCACAGGTTACCGTGAGAAAATATTTATTTCCTCTAGAGCTCTTAGTGAGTGGTCCAACCCAGTCGATCTGGAGGTCAGACCATGGGAATGCAATGCCTCTGCTTTGCAGTGGTGCTCTGTGAAGTGGTCTGGTTGGCTGAAACTGGCCACAGACCACGCACCCTTCAATGTAGTCCTTGACATCCTTTTTCATTCCAGGCCAATAGGCAATTTGTTTTAATGCCGTCAGCGTGGCTTTATCTCCTTTGTGTCCTGCGGACGGGAGATCATGGGCATGAACTAACATCACCCCCCTTTGGTCATGGGGAACCACGAACACAGGTGAGGACGTTGGTCCATGAGCGAAAGTTAGGATGCCCTTGATTAGTTTTAGCTGTTTGCGCAGCTGGTAAAGGACTTTAAGGTCTGGATCGGAATCCAGTTCGTCTTTAGACGGAGTGTTTTTGTCTGGATCAGTCAGGTACAGTATCATGGAGTTGATAGCAGGATCCGACTTCTGTAGTTGGATGATGTCTGGGTCAGTCAGTGCAGGTCGTACAGAGACTGCGTCGTCAGCAGGTCTGGCTGCGGCCTGTGCACGTGTGACTGCCATAACCCTGACTGTAGGTTGTATTGACAGAGTCTTGATTAACCAGGAAGAGTCGAAGGACCATAGAGGACCTTCGTCGGCTCCTTCTTTGGCTAAGGAATCTGCAATGTCATTGTAGTGCTTGTCATCGCCTGGGACTCTAGAATGTCCTGGAACTTTCTTCCAGTAGATCTGTAAG
>JBBPBX010066459.1:0-19661 GCA_038048925.1 Garcialebias charrua | reverse complement strand
AAATTGTATGCATTTCAAGATGACAGCTCCATTTTATGACAATACAGAGGACCTCAGAGCTGACCTGAACATGCCAAAATAATGAGGTTTACATTTCTGAAAAGGTCTGGCTGGTATCTTTATTTTGATGTATAACACTTGCAAATCCAACATTGTGATCATATTGTTTATGAGCATTATTTATGACATAAACAAAAATACACCTGAAAAAGCCTGTATTGCTCTGGACCTCAGAGCTGACCTGAACCTCCCAGGAAAATAAGGTTTACATCTATGGAAAGCTGAGAAACTAAGCATTCTTTTGAGACCAGAAACATGCAAATATTCCATTGTATGATAAATATTTGGCCTCATAACTGTAATAATCTCCAGGTGAATTCTGTATTTTGAAAAAAATAGAGTACAAAGTCTGTATTGCTCTGGACCTCAGAGCTGACCTGAACCTCCCAGGAAAATAAGGTTTACATCTATGGAAAGCTGAGAAACTAAGCATTCTTTTGAGACCAGAAACATGCAAATATTCCATTGTATGATAAATATTTTGCCTCATAACTGTAATAATCTCCAGGTGAATTCTGTATTTTGAAAAAAATAGAGTACAACGTCTGTATTGCTCTGGACCTCAGAGCTGACCTGAACATCACAGCTAAGAATGGATTACATCTTTATAAAGCTGAGAGTCTAAGCTTTGTTTAGATGCCTCACACATGAAATAATTCCCTTCTATTAATAAATCATTGCATCATAAATTGTATGCATTTCAAGATGACAGCTCCATTTTATGACAATACAGAGGACCTCAGAGCTGACCTGAACATGCCAAAATAATGAGGTTTACATTTCTGAAAAGGTATGGCTGGTATCTTTATTTCGATGTATAACACTTGCAAATCCAACATTGTGATCATATTGTTTATGAGCATTATTTATGACATAAACAAAAATACACCTGAAAAAGCCTGTATTGCTCTGGACCTCAGAGCTGACCTGAACCTCCCAGGAAAATAAGGTTTACATCTATGGAAAGCTGAGAAACTAAGCATTCTTTTGAGGCCAGAAACATGCAAATATTCCATTGTATGATAAAGATTTGGCCTCATAACTGTAATAATCTCCAGGTGAATTCTGTATTTTGAAAAAAATAGAGTACAAAGTCTGTATTGCTCTGGATCTTAGAGCTGACCTGAACATCACAGCTAAGAATGGATTACATCTTTATAAAGCTGAGAGTCTAAGCTTTGTTTTGATGCCTCACACATGAAATAATTCCCTTCTATTAATAAATCATTGCATCATAAATTGTATGCATTTCCAGATGACAGCTCCATTTTATGACAATACAGAGGACCTCAGAGCTGACCTGAACATGCCAAAATAATGAGGTTTACATTTCTGAAAAGGTCTGGCTGGTATCTTTATTTTGATGTATAACACTTGCAAATCCAACATTGTGATCATATTGTTTATGAGCATTATTTATTTATGAGGGCAGTGAGTGAAGATGGAGATGGGGATGATGAGGATGATCCAGTCCTGATGTAGTATAAATGACAGAGTTTTATGTAGTAATGTTTTCCCTATCCAATCTTGGAATACCTTGTTTGAAAGCTTATAACCTGTACTTTCATTGTGTGATAAATATTTAACCTCATAACTGCAATCATTCAAAGGAGGCACACTGGTAATTCTCGAGATGTGCTACATGGTTGTAGAACTCTCCATTTTAAGCAGAGACAAATACAGGGTAATTTCTGAATGGCTGAGCCAGTAAGAATCGTTTTGAAGTTTTGAGCTAAGCTAGTAGTACACCCTTGGAAAGGTGAGAAACTAAGCTTTCTTTTGAGACCAGAAACATGCAAATATTCCATTGCATATTAAAGATTTTGCCTCATAACTGTAATAATTTCGAAAAAATATAGTACAAAGTCTGTATTGCTCTGGACCTCAGAGCTGACCTGAACCTCCCAGGAAAATAAGGTTTACATCTATGGAAAGCTGAGAAACTAAGCTTTCTTTTGAGACAAGAATCATGCAAATATTCTATTGTTTGATAAAGATTTTGCCTCATAACTGTAATAATTTCCAGGTGAATTCTGCATTTAGAAAAAATACAGTACAAAGTCTGTATTGCTCTGGACCTCAGAGCTGACCTGAACATCACAGCTAAGAATGGATTACATTTTTGTAAAGCTGAGAGTCTAAGCTTTGTTTTGATGCCTCACACATGAAATAATTCCCTTCTATTAATAAATCAATGCATCATAAATTGTATGCATTTCCAGATGACCGCTCCATTTTAGGACAATACAGAGGACCTCAGAGCTGACCTGAACATGCCAAAATAATGAGGTTTACATTTCTGAAAAGGTCTGGCTTGTATCTTTAATTTGATGTATAACACTTGCAAATCCAACAATGTGATCATATTGTTTATGAGCATTATTTATGACATAAACAAGAATACACCTGAAAAAGCCTGTATTGCTCTGGACCTCATAGGTGACCTGAAGATCACAGGAAAACAAGGTTTACATCTATGGAAAGCTGAGAAACTAAGCTTTCTTTTGAGACCAGAAACATGCAGATACTCCATTGTGTGATAAATATTTTGTCTCATAACTGCAATCATTCAAAAAAGGCACACTGGTAATTCTCGAGATGTGCTACACAGTTGTAGAACTCTCCATTTTAAGCAGAGACAAATACAGGGTAATTTCTGAATGGCGGGTTAGGGTAACTAACTAACCCTAACCCTAACCCACTAACCCTAACCCAGTAACCCTAAACTTAAACCCTAACCCTTACGTTAACCCTAACTCTAAGCCTAACACTAAACCTAGCCTTAACCTTTAAACCTAATACTTACTCTAACCTTAACCCACTAATCCTAACCCACTAACCCTAAACCTAACCCTAAACCGCTAAACCTAACCCTAACACTAAACCTTAACCTAACACTAACCCACTAACCCTAACATAACTCTAACTAACCCTGAACCCTAATGCTTACATTAACACTAACCCACTAACCCTAACATAACCTAAAACCTAAACCCTAAACCTAACACTAACCCTAACCCACTAACCCTAACCCTAACATAACCCTAACTACCCTAATGCTTACCTTAACACTAACCCATTAACCCTAACCCTAACCCAAAACCTAAACCCTAACCTACTAACCCTAACCCTAACCCTAACTAACAGCTTACCTTAACAATAACCCACTAACCCTAAACCTAACCCAAAACCTAAACCCTAACCCTAACCTAAACCCTAACCCTCTAACCCTAAACCTAACGTAACCCTAACTAACCCTAATGCTTACCTTAACACTAACCTACTAACCCTAAACCTAACCCAAAACCTAAACCCTAACCCTAAACCTAACCCTAACCCTAACCCACTAACCCTAACATAACCCTAACTAACCCTAATGCTTACCTTAACACTAACCTACTAACCCTAAACCTAACCCAAAACCTAAACCCTAACCCTAAACCTAACCCTAACCCTAACCCACTAACCCTAACTCTAACATAACCCTAACTAACCCTAATGCTTACCTTAACACTAACCTACTAACCCTAAACCTAACCCTAACCCAAAACCCTAACCCTAAACCTAACCCTAACCCTAACTCCATTTCTGACTGAGTTATGACCTGTTGAAAAGGTATGTTGCAAAGCCCCATTTGTCCTTTTGAACCATTGTAGGATTAGGGTTAGGTTTAGGGACTGGGTTTGGGTTAGGGTTAGGGTTAGGGTTGAATGATTGCAGTTATGAGGTTAAATATTTATCACACAATGAAAGTACAGGTTATAAGCTTTCAAACAATGTATTCCAAGATTGGATAGGGAAAACATTACTACATAAAACTCTGTCATTTATACTACATCAGGACTGGATCATCCTCATCATCCCCATCTCCATCTTCACTCACTGCCCTCTCTACCTGCCTGGAGGAAATAAGGGCATGGATGAATCAGAACTTTCTTCAATTAAACTGCTCCAAGACTGAGGCCATAATGATAGGCACCTCTCACCAGGTACAAACATCAACTTTAACAACAATCTCTTTCTCTGGTCAAGAAAGCCCCCTCTCCACCTCTGTTACAAATCTTGGAATAAAAATGGAGTTTCCATTTATATATATATATATTAATAGATAAGCTTGGGATCTCACCTTTCCAAGGATGTACTACTAGCTTAGCTCAAAACTTCAAAATGATTCTTACTGGCTGAGCCATTCAGAAATTACCCTGTATTTGTCTCTGCTTAAAATAGAGAGTTCTACAACGGTGCAGCACATCTCGAGAATTACCAGTGTGCCTCCTTTGAATGATTGCAGTTATGAGGCAAAATATTTATCACACAATGGAATATTTGCATGTTTCTGGTCTCAAAAGAAAGCTTAGTTTCTCAGCTTTTCATAGATGTAAACCTTATTTTCCTGGGAGGTTCAGGTCAGCTCTGAGGTCCAGAGCAATACAGACTTTGTACTGTATTTTTTTTCAAAATTAAGAATTCACCTGGAAATTATTACAGTTATGAGGCAAAATATTTATCATACAATGGAATATTTGCATGTTTCTGGTCTCAAAAGAAAGCTTAGTTTCTCAGCTTTCCATAGATGTAAACCTTATTTTCCTGGGAGGTTCAGGTCAGCTCTGAGGTCCAGAGCAAGTCTGTATTGCTCTGGACCTCAGAGCTGACCTGAACCTCCCAGGAAAATAAGGTTTACATCTATGGAAAGCTGAGAAACTAAGCTTTCTTTTGAGACAAGAAACATGCAAATATTCTATTGTTTGATAAAGATTTTGCCTCATAACTGTAATAATTTCCAGGTGAATTCTGCATTTAGAAAAAATACAGTACAAAGTCTGTATTGCTCTGGACCTCAGAGCTGACCTGAACATCACAGCTAAGAATGGATTACATTTTTGTAAAGCTGAGAGTCTAAGCTTTGTTTTGATGCCTCACACATGAAATAATTCCCTTCTATTAATAAATCAATGCATCATAAATTGTATGCATTTCCAGATGACCGCTCCATTTTAGGACAATACAGAGGACCTCAGAGCTGACCTGAACATGCCAAAATAATGAGGTTTACATTTCTGAAAAGGTCTGGCTTGTATCTTTAATTTGATGTATAACACTTGCAAATCCAACAATGTGATCATATTGTTTATGAGCATTTTTTATGACATAAACAGGAATACACCTGAAAAAGCCTGTATTGCTCTGGACCTCATAGGTGACCTGAAGATCACAGGAAAATAAGGTTTACATCTATGGAAAGCTGAGAAACTAAGCTTTCTTTTGAGACCAGAAACATGCAGATACTCCATTGTATGAAAAAGATTTTGTCTCATAACTGCTATCATTCAAAGGAGGCACAATGGTAATTCTCGAGATGTGCTGCACGGTTGTAGAACTCTCCATTTTAAGCAAAGACAAATACAGGGTAATTTCTGAATGGCTGAGCCAGTAAGAATCGTTTTGAAGTTTTGAGCTAAGCTAGTAGTACACCTTTGGAAAGCTGAGAAACTAAGCTTTCTTTTGAGACCAGAAACATGCAAATATTCCATTGCATATTAAAGATTTTGCCTCATAACTGTAATAATTTCGAAAAAATATAGTACAAAGTCTGTATTGCTCTGGACCTCAGAGCTGACCTGAACCTCCCAGGAAAATAAGGTTTACATCTATGGAAAGCTGAGAAACTAAGCATTCTTTTGAGACCAGAAACATGCAAATATTCCATTGTATGATAAGGATTTGGCCTCATAACTGTGATAATTTCCAGGTGAATTCTGCATTTAGAAAAAATACAGTACAAAGTCTGTATGCTCTGGACCTCAGAGCTGACCTGAACATCACAGCTAAGAATGGATTACATTTTTGTAAAGCTGAGAGTCTAAGCTTTGTTTTGATGCCTCACACATGAAATAATTCCCTTCTATTAATAAATCAATGCATCATAAATTGTATGCATTTCCAGATGACCGCTCCATTTTAGGACAATACAGAGGACCTCAGAGCTGACCTGAACATGCCAAAATAATGAGGTTTACATTTCTGAAAAGGTCTGGCTTGTATCTTTAATTTGATGTATAACACTTGCAAATCCAACAATGTGATCATATTGTTTATGAGCATTTTTTATGACATAAACAGGAATACACCTGAAAAAGCCTGTATTGCTCTGGACCTCATAGGTGACCTGAAGATCACAGGAAAATAAGGTTTACATCTATGGAAAGCTGAGAAACTAAGCTTTCTTTTGAGACCAGAAACATGCAGATACTCCATTGTATGAAAAAGATTTTGTCTCATAACTGCTATCATTCAAAGGAGGCACAATGGTAATTCTCGAGATGTGCTGCACGGTTGTAGAACTCTCCATTTTAAGCAAAGACAAATACAGGGTAATTTCTGAATGGCTGAGCCAGTAAGAATCGTTTTGAAGTTTTGAGCTAAGCTAGTAGTACACCTTTGGAAAGCTGAGAAACTAAGCTTTCTTTTGAGACCAGAAACATGCAAATATTCCATTGCATATTAAAGATTTTGCCTCATAACTGTAATAATTTCGAAAAAATATAGTACAAAGTCTGTATTGCTCTGGACCTCAGAGCTGACCTGAACCTCCCAGGAAAATAAGGTTTACATCTATGGAAAGCTGAGAAACTAAGCTTTCTTTTGAGACAAGAAACATGCAAATATTCTATTGTTTGATAAAGATTTTGCCTCATAACTGTAATAATTTCCAGGTGAATTCTGCATTTAGAAAAAATACAGTACAAAGTCTGTATTGCTCTGGACCTCAGAGCTGACCTGAACATCACAGCTAAGAATGGATTACATTTTTGTAAAGCTGAGAGTCTAAGCTTTGTTTTGATGCCTCACACATGAAATAATTCCCTTCTATTAATAAATCAATGCATCATAAATTGTATGCATTTCCAGATGACCGCTCCATTTTAGGACAATACAGAGGACCTCAGAGCTGACCTGAACATGCCAAAATAATGAGGTTTACATTTCTGAAAAGGTCTGGCTTGTATCTTTGATGTATAACACTTGCAAATCCAACAATGTGATCATATTGTTTATGAGCATTTTTTATGACATAAACAGGAATACACCTGAAAAAGCCTGTATTGCTCTGGACCTCATAGGTGACCTGAAGATCACAGGAAAATAAGGTTTACATCTATGGAAAGCTGAGAAACTAAGCTTTCTTTTGAGACCAGAAACATGCAGATACTCCATTGTATGAAAAAGATTTTGTCTCATAACTGCTATCATTCAAAGGAGGCACAATGGTAATTCTCGAGATGTGCTGCACGGTTGTAGAACTCTCCATTTTAAGCAAAGACAAATACAGGGTAATTTCTGAATGGCTGAGCCAGTAAGAATCGTTTTGAAGTTTTGAGCTAAGCTAGTAGTACACCTTTGGAAAGCTGAGAAACTAAGCTTTCTTTTGAGACCAGAAACATGCAAATATTCCATTGCATATTAAAGATTTTGCCTCATAACTGTAATAATTTCGAAAAAATATAGTACAAAGTCTGTATTGCTCTGGACCTCAGAGCTGACCTGAACCTCCCAGGAAAATAAGGTTTACATCTATGGAAAGCTGAGAAACTAAGCTTTCTTTTGAGACAAGAATCATGCAAATATTCTATTGTTTGATAAAGATTTTGCCTCATAACTGTAATAATTTCCAGGTGAATTCTGCATTTAGAAAAAATACAGTACAAAGTCTGTATTGCTCTGGACCTCAGAGCTGACCTGAACATCACAGCTAAGAATGGATTACATTTTTGTAAAGCTGAGAGTCTAAGCTTTGTTTTGATGCCTCACACATGAAATAATTCCCTTCTATTAATAAATCAATGCATCATAAATTGTATGCATTTCCAGATGACCGCTCCATTTTAGGACAATACAGAGGACCTCAGAGCTGACCTGAACATGCCAAAATAATGAGGTTTACATTTCTGAAAAGGTCTGGCTTGTATCTTTAATTTGATGTATAACACTTGCAAATCCAACAATGTGATCATATTGTTTATGAGCATTTTTTATGACATAAACAGGAATACACCTGAAAAAGCCTGTATTGCTCTGGACCTCATAGGTGACCTGAAGATCACAGGAAAATAAGGTTTACATCTATGGAAAGCTGAGAAACTAAGCTTTCTTTTGAGACCAGAAACATGCAGATACTCCATTGTATGAAAAAGATTTTGTCTCATAACTGCTATCATTCAAAGGAGGCACAATGGTAATTCTCGAGATGTGCTACACGGTTGTAGAACTCTCCATTTTAAGCAAAGACAAATACAGGGTAATTTCTGAATGGCTGAGCCAGTAAGAATCGTTTTGAAGTTTTGAGCTAAGCTAGTAGTACACCTTTGGAAAGCTGAGAAACTAAGCTTTCTTTTGAGACCAGAAACATGCAAATATTCCATTGCATATTAAAGATTTTGCCTCATAACTGTAATAATTTCGAAAAAATATAGTACAAAGTCTGTATTGCTCTGGACCTCAGAGCTGACCTGAACCTCCCAGGAAAATAAGGTTTACATCTATGGAAAGCTGAGAAACTAAGCTTTCTTTTGAGACAAGAATCATGCAAATATTCTATTGTTTGATAAAGATTTTGCCTCATAACTGTAATAATTTCCAGGTGAATTCTGCATTTAGAAAAAATACAGTACAAAGTCTGTATTGCTCTGGACCTCAGAGCTGACCTGAACATCACAGCTAAGAATGGATTACATTTTTGTAAAGCTGAGAGTCTAGGCTTTGTTTTGATGCCTCACACATGAAATAATTCCCTTCTATTAATAAATCAATGCATCATAAATTGTATGCATTTCCAGATGACCGCTCCATTTTAGGACAATACAGAGGACCTCAGAGCTGACCTGAACATGCCAAAATAATGAGGTTTACATTTCTGAAAAGGTCTGGCTTGTATCTTTAATTTGATGTATAACACTTGCAAATCCAACAATGTGATCATATTGTTTATGAGCATTATTTATGACATAAACAAGAATACACCTGAAAAAGCCTGTATTGCTCTGGACCTCATAGGTGACCTGAAGATCACAGGAAAACAAGGTTTACATCTATGGAAAGCTGAGAAACTAAGCTTTCTTTTGAGACCAGAAACATGCAGATACTCCATTGTGTGATAAATATTTTGTCTCATAACTGCAATCATTCAAAAAAGGCACACTGGTAATTCTCGAGATGTGCTACACAGTTGTAGAACTCTCCATTTTAAGCAGAGACAAATACAGGGTAATTTCTGAATGGCGGGTTAGGGTAACTAACTAACCCTAACCCTAACCCACTAACCCTAACCCAGTAACCCTAAACTTAAACCCTAACCCTTACGTTAACCCTAACTCTAAGCCTAACACTAAACCTAGCCTTAACCTTTAAACCTAATACTTACTCTAACCTTAACCCACTAATCCTAACCCACTAACCCTAAACCTAACCCTAAACCGCTAAACCTAACCCTAACACTAAACCTTAACCTAACACTAACCCACTAACCCTAACATAACTCTAACTAACCCTGAACCCTAATGCTTACATTAACACTAACCCACTAACCCTAACATAACCTAAAACCTAAACCCTAAACCTAACACTAACCCTAACCCACTAACCCTAACCCTAACATAACCCTAACTACCCTAATGCTTACCTTAACACTAACCCATTAACCCTAACCCTAACCCAAAACCTAAACCCTAACCTACTAACCCTAACCCTAACCCTAACTAACAGCTTACCTTAACAATAACCCACTAACCCTAAACCTAACCCAAAACCTAAACCCTAACCCTAACCTAAACCCTAACCCTCTAACCCTAAACCTAACGTAACCCTAACTAACCCTAATGCTTACCTTAACACTAACCTACTAACCCTAAACCTAACCCAAAACCTAAACCCTAACCCTAAACCTAACCCTAACCCTAACCCACTAACCCTAACATAACCCTAACTAACCCTAATGCTTACCTTAACACTAACCTACTAACCCTAAACCTAACCCAAAACCTAAACCCTAACCCTAAACCTAACCCTAACCCTAACCCACTAACCCTAACTCTAACATAACCCTAACTAACCCTAATGCTTACCTTAACACTAACCTACTAACCCTAAACCTAACCCTAACCCAAAACCCTAACCCTAAACCTAACCCTAACCCTAACCCTAACTCCATTTCTGACTGAGTTATGACCTGTTGAAAAGGTATGTTGCAAAGCCCCATTTGTCCTTTTGAACCATTGTAGGATTAGGGTTAGGTTTAGGGACTGGGTTTGGGTTAGGGTTAGGGTTAGGGTTGAATGATTGCAGTTATGAGGTTAAATATTTATCACACAATGAAAGTACAGGTTATAAGCTTTCAAACAATGTATTCCAAGATTGGATAGGGAAAACATTACTACATAAAACTCTGTCATTTATACTACATCAGGACTGGATCATCCTCATCATCCCCATCTCCATCTTCACTCACTGCCCTCTCTACCTGCCTGGAGGAAATAAGGGCATGGATGAATCAGAACTTTCTTCAATTAAACTGCTCCAAGACTGAGGCCATAATGATAGGCACCTCTCACCAGGTACAAACATCAACTTTAACAACAATCTCTTTCTCTGGTCAAGAAAGCCCCCTCTCCACCTCTGTTACAAATCTTGGAATAAAAATGGAGTTTCCATTTATATATATATATATTAATAGATAAGCTTGGGATCTCACCTTTCCAAGGATGTACTACTAGCTTAGCTCAAAACTTCAAAATGATTCTTACTGGCTGAGCCATTCAGAAATTACCCTGTATTTGTCTCTGCTTAAAATAGAGAGTTCTACAACGGTGCAGCACATCTCGAGAATTACCAGTGTGCCTCCTTTGAATGATTGCAGTTATGAGGCAAAATATTTATCACACAATGGAATATTTGCATGTTTCTGGTCTCAAAAGAAAGCTTAGTTTCTCAGCTTTTCATAGATGTAAACCTTATTTTCCTGGGAGGTTCAGGTCAGCTCTGAGGTCCAGAGCAATACAGATTTTGTACTGTATTTTTTTTTCAAAATTAAGAATTCACCTGGAAATTATTACAGTTATGAGGCAAAATATTTATCATACAATGGAATATTTGCATGTTTCTGGTCTCAAAAGAAAGCTTAGTTTCTCAGCTTTCCATAGATGTAAACCTTATTTTCCTGGGAGGTTCAGGTCAGCTCTGAGGTCCAGAGCAAGTCTGTATTGCTCTGGACCTCAGAGCTGACCTGAACCTCCCAGGAAAATAAGGTTTACATCTATGGAAAGCTGAGAAACTAAGCTTTCTTTTGAGACAAGAAACATGCAAATATTCTATTGTTTGATAAAGATTTTGCCTCATAACTGTAATAATTTCCAGGTGAATTCTGCATTTAGAAAAAATACAGTACAAAGTCTGTATTGCTCTGGACCTCAGAGCTGACCTGAACATCACAGCTAAGAATGGATTACATTTTTGTAAAGCTGAGAGTCTAAGCTTTGTTTTGATGCCTCACACATGAAATAATTCCCTTCTATTAATAAATCAATGCATCATAAATTGTATGCATTTCCAGATGACCGCTCCATTTTAGGACAATACAGAGGACCTCAGAGCTGACCTGAACATGCCAAAATAATGAGGTTTACATTTCTGAAAAGGTCTGGCTTGTATCTTTAATTTGATGTATAACACTTGCAAATCCAACAATGTGATCATATTGTTTATGAGCATTTTTTATGACATAAACAGGAATACACCTGAAAAAGCCTGTATTGCTCTGGACCTCATAGGTGACCTGAAGATCACAGGAAAATAAGGTTTACATCTATGGAAAGCTGAGAAACTAAGCTTTCTTTTGAGACCAGAAACATGCAGATACTCCATTGTATGAAAAAGATTTTGTCTCATAACTGCTATCATTCAAAGGAGGCACAATGGTAATTCTCGAGATGTGCTGCACGGTTGTAGAACTCTCCATTTTAAGCAAAGACAAATACAGGGTAATTTCTGAATGGCTGAGCCAGTAAGAATCGTTTTGAAGTTTTGAGCTAAGCTAGTAGTACACCTTTGGAAAGCTGAGAAACTAAGCTTTCTTTTGAGACCAGAAACATGCAAATATTCCATTGCATATTAAAGATTTTGCCTCATAACTGTAATAATTTCGAAAAAATATAGTACAAAGTCTGTATTGCTCTGGACCTCAGAGCTGACCTGAACCTCCCAGGAAAATAAGGTTTACATCTATGGAAAGCTGAGAAACTAAGCATTCTTTTGAGACCAGAAACATGCAAATATTCCATTGTATGATAAGGATTTGGCCTCATAACTGTGATAATTTCCAGGTGAATTCTGCATTTAGAAAAAATACAGTACAAAGTCTGTATGCTCTGGACCTCAGAGCTGACCTGAACATCACAGCTAAGAATGGATTACATTTTTGTAAAGCTGAGAGTCTAAGCTTTGTTTTGATGCCTCACACATGAAATAATTCCCTTCTATTAATAAATCAATGCATCATAAATTGTATGCATTTCCAGATGACCGCTCCATTTTAGGACAATACAGAGGACCTCAGAGCTGACCTGAACATGCCAAAATAATGAGGTTTACATTTCTGAAAAGGTCTGGCTTGTATCTTTAATTTGATGTATAACACTTGCAAATCCAACAATGTGATCATATTGTTTATGAGCATTTTTTATGACATAAACAGGAATACACCTGAAAAAGCCTGTATTGCTCTGGACCTCATAGGTGACCTGAAGATCACAGGAAAATAAGGTTTACATCTATGGAAAGCTGAGAAACTAAGCTTTCTTTTGAGACCAGAAACATGCAGATACTCCATTGTGTGAAAAAGATTTTGTCTCATAACTGCTATCATTCAAAGGAGGCACAATGGTAATTCTCGAGATGTGCTGCACGGTTGTAGAACTCTCCATTTTAAGCAAAGACAAATACAGGGTAATTTCTGAATGGCTGAGCCAGTAAGAATCGTTTTGAAGTTTTGAGCTAAGCTAGTAGTACACCTTTGGAAAGCTGAGAAACTAAGCTTTCTTTTGAGACCAGAAACATGCAAATATTCCATTGCATGTTAAAGATTTTGCCTCATAACTGTAATAATTTCGAAAAAATATAGTACAAAGTCTGTATTGCTCTGGACCTCAGAGCTGACCTGAACCTCCCAGGAAAATAAGGTTTACATCTATGGAAAGCTGAGAAACTAAGCTTTCTTTTGAGACAAGAATCATGCAAATATTCTATTGTTTGATAAAGATTTTGCCTCATAACTGTGATAATTTCCAGGTGAATTCTGGATTTAGAAAAAATACAGTACAAAGTCTGTATTGCTCTGGACCTCAGAGCTGACCTGAACATCACAGCTAAGAATGGATTACATTTTTGTAAAGCTGAGAGTCTAAGCTTTGTTTTGATGCCTCACACATGAAATAATTCCCTTCTATTAATAAATCAATGCATCATAAATTGTATGCATTTCCAGATGACCGTTCCATTTTAGGACAATACAGAGGACCTCAGAGCTGACCTGAACATGCCAAAATAATTAGGTTTACATTTCTGAAAAGGTCTGGCTTGTATCTTTAATTTGATGTATAACACTTGCAAATCCAACAATGTGATCATATTGTTTACGAGCATTTTTTATGACATAAACAAGAATACACCTGATAAAAGCCTGTATTGCTCTGGACCTCATAGGTGACCTGAAGATCACAGGAAAATAAGGTTTACATCTATGGAAAGCTGAGAAACTAAGCTTTCTTTTGAGACCAGAAACATGCAGATACTCCATTGTGTGAAAAAGATTTTGTCTCATAACTGCAATCATTCAAAGGAGGCACAATGGTAATTCTCGAGATGTGCTGCACGGTTGTAGAACTCTCCATTTTAAGCAAAGATAAATACAGGGTAATTTCTGAATGGCTGAGCCAGTAAGAATCGTTTTGAAGTTTTGAGCTAAGCTAGTAGTACACCTTTGGAAAGCTGAGAAACTAAGCTTTCTTTTGAGACCAGAAACATGCAAATATTCCATTGCATGATAAAGATTTTGCCTCATAACTGTAATAATTTCGAAAAAATATAGTACAAAGTCTGTATTGCTCTGGACCTCAGAGCTGACCTGAAGCTCCCAGGAAAATAAGGTTTACATCTATGGAAAGCTGAGAAACTAAGCTTTCTTTTGAGACAAGAAACATGCAAATATTCTATTGTTTGATAAAGATTTTGCCTCATAACTGTAATAATTTCCAGGTGAATTCTGCATTTAGAAAAAATACAGTACAAAGTCTGTATTGCTCTGGACCTCAGAGCTGACCTGAACATCACAGCTAAGAATGGATTACATTTTTGTAGAGCTGAGAGTCTAAGCTTTGTTTTGATGCCTCACACATGAAATAATTCCCTTCTATTAATAAATCAATGCATCATAAATTGTATGCATTTCCAGATGACCGCTCCATTTTAGGACAATACAGAGGACCTCAGAGCTGACCTGAACATGCCAAAATAATGAGGTTTACATTTCTGAAAAGGTCTGGCTTGTATCTTTAATTTGATGTATAACACTTGCAAATCCAACAATGTGATCATATTGTTTATGAGCATTTTTTATGACATAAACAAGAATACACCTGATAAAAGCCTGTATTGCTCTGGACCTCATAGGTGACCTGAAGATCACAGGAAAATAAGGTTTACATCTATGGAAAGCTGAGAAACTAAGCTTTCTTTTGAGACCAGAAACATGCAGATACTCCATTGTGTGAAAAAGATTTTGTCTCATAACTGCAATCATTCAAAGGAGGCACAATGGTAATTCTCGAGATGTGCTGCACGGTTGTAGAACTCTCCATTTTAAGCAAAGATAAATACAGGGTAATTTCTGAATGGCTGAGCCAGTAAGAATCGTTTTGAAGTTTTGAGCTAAGCTAGTAGTACACCTTTGGAAAGCTGAGAAACTAAGCTTTCTTTTGAGACCAGAAACATGCAAATATTCCATTGCATGATAAAGATTTTGCCTCATAACTGTAATAATTTCGAAAAAATATAGTACAAAGTCTGTATTGCTCTGGACCTCAGAGCTGACCTGAAGCTCCCAGGAAAATAAGGTTTACATCTATGGAAAGCTGAGAAACTAAGCTTTCTTTTGAGACAAGAAACATGCAAATATTCTATTGTTTGATAAAGATTTTGCCTCATAACTGTAATAATTTCCAGGTGAATTCTGCATTTAGAAAAAATACAGTACAAAGTCTGTATTGCTCTGGACCTCAGAGCTGACCTGAACATCACAGCTAAGAATGGATTACATTTTTGTAGAGCTGAGAGTCTAAGCTTTGTTTTGATGCCTCACACATGAAATAATTCCCTTCTATTAATAAATCAATGCATCATAAATTGTATGCATTTCCAGATGACCGCTCCATTTTAGGACAATACAGAGGACCTCAGAGCTGACCTGAACATGCCAAAATAATGAGGTTTACATTTCTGAAAAGGTCTGGCTTGTATCTTTAATTTGATGTATAACACTTGCAAATCCAACAATGTGATCATATTGTTTACGAGCATTTTTTATGACATAAACAAGAATACACCTGATAAAAGCCTGTATTGCTCTGGACCTCATAGGTGACCTGAAGATCACAGGAAAATAAGGTTTACATCTATGGAAAGCTGAGAAACTAAGCTTTCTTTTGAGACCAGAAACATGCAGATACTCCATTGTGTGAAAAAGATTTTGTCTCATAACTGCAATCATTCAAAGGAGGCACAATGGTAATTCTCGAGATGTGCTGCACGGTTGTAGAACTCTCCATTTTAAGCAAAGATAAATACAGGGTAATTTCTGAATGGCTGAGCCAGTAAGAATCGTTTTGAAGTTTTGAGCTAAGCTAGTAGTACACCTTTGGAAAGCTGAGAAACTAAGCTTTCTTTTGAGACCAGAAACATGCAAATATTCCATTGCATGATAAAGATTTTGCCTCATAACTGTAATAATTTCGAAAAAATATAGTACAAAGTCTGTATTGCTCTGGACCTCAGAGCTGACCTGAAGCTCCCAGGAAAATAAGGTTTACATCTATGGAAAGCTGAGAAACTAAGCTTTCTTTTGAGACAAGAAACATGCAAATATTCTATTGTTTGATAAAGATTTTGCCTCATAACTGTAATAATTTCCAGGTGAATTCTGCATTTAGAAAAAATACAGTACAAAGTCTGTATTGCTCTGGACCTCAGAGCTGACCTGAACATCACAGCTAAGAATGGATTACATTTTTGTAAAGCTGAGAGTCTAAGCTTTGTTTTGATGCCTCACACATGAAATAATTCCCTTCTATTAATAAATCAATGCATCATAAATTGTATGCATTTCCAGATGACCGTTCCATTTTAGGACAATACAGAGGACCTCAGAGCTGACTTGAACATGCCAAAATAATGAGGTTTACATTTCTGAAAAGGTCTGGCTTGTATCTTTAATTTGATGTATAACACTTGCAAATCCAACAATGTGATCATATTGTTTACGAGCATTTTTTATGACATAAACAAGAATACACCTGAAAAAGCCTGTATTGCTCTGGACCTCATAGGTGACCTGAAGATCACAGGAAAATAAGGTTTACATCTATGGAAAGCTGAGAAACTAAGCTTTCTTTTGAGACCAGAAACATGCAGATACTCCATTGTGTGAAAAAGATTTTGTCTCATAACTGCAATCATTCAATGGAGGCACAATGGTAATTCTCAAGATGTGCTGCACGGTTGTAGAACTCTCCATTTTAAGCAAAGACAAATACAGGGTAATTTCTGAATGGCTGAGCCAGTAAGAATCGTTTTGAAGTTTTGAGCTAAGCTAGTAGTACACCCTTGGAAAGCTGAGAAACTAAGCTTTCTTTTGAGACCAGAAACATGCAAATATTCCATTGTATGATAAAGATTTTGCCTCATAACTGTAATAATTTCGAAAAAATATAGTACAAAGTCTGTATTGCTCTGGACCTCAGAGCTGACCTGAACCTCCCAGGAAAATAAGGTTTACATCTATGGAAAGCTGAGAAACTAAGCTTTCTTTTGAGACAAGAAACATGCAAATATTCTATTGTTTGATAAAGATTTTGCCTCATAACTGTAATAATTTCCAGGTGAATTCTGCATTTAGAAAAAATACAGTACAAAGTCTGTATTGCTCTGGACCTCAGAGCTGACCTGAACATCACAGCTAAGAATGGATTACATTTTTGTAGAGCTGAGAGTCTAAGCTTTGTTTTGATGCCTCACACATGAAATAATTCCCTTCTATTAATAAATCAATGCATCATAAATTGTATGCATTTCCAGATGACCGCTCCATTTTAGGACAATACAGAGGACCTCAGAGCTGACCTGAACATGCCAAAATAATGAGGTTTACATTTCTGAAAAGGTCTGGCTTGTATCTTTAATTTGATGTATAACACTTGCAAATCCAACAATGTGATCATATTGTTTATGAGCATTTTTTATGACATAAACAAGAATACACCTGATAAAAGCCTGTATTGCTCTGGACCTCATAGGTGACCTGAAGATCACAGGAAAATAAGGTTTACATCTATGGAAAGCTGAGAAACTAAGCTTTCTTTTGAGACCAGAAACATGCAGATACTCCATTGTGTGAAAAAGATTTTGTCTCATAACTGCAATCATTCAAAGGAGGCACAATGGTAATTCTCGAGATGTGCTGCACGGTTGTAGAACTCTCCATTTTAAGCAAAGATAAATACAGGGTAATTTCTGAATGGCTGAGCCAGTAAGAATCGTTTTGAAGTTTTGAGCTAAGCTAGTAGTACACCTTTGGAAAGCTGAGAAACTAAGCTTTCTTTTGAGACCAGAAACATGCAAATATTCCATTGCATGATAAAGATTTTGCCTCATAACTGTAATAATTTCGAAAAAATATAGTACAAAGTCTGTATTGCTCTGGACCTCAGAGCTGACCTGAAGCTCCCAGGAAAATAAGGTTTACATCTATGGAAAGCTGAGAAACTAAGCTTTCTTTTGAGACAAGAAACATGCAAATATTCTATTGTTTGATAAAGATTTTGCCTCATAACTGTAATAATTTCCAGGTGAATTCTGCATTTAGAAAAAATACAGTACAAAGTCTGTATTGCTCTGGACCTCAGAGCTGACCTGAACATCACAGCTAAGAATGGATTACATTTTTGTAAAGCTGAGAGTCTAAGCTTTGTTTTGATGCCTCACACATGAAATAATTCCCTTCTATTAATAAATCAATGCATCATAAATTGTATGCATTTCCAGATGACCGTTCCATTTTAGGACAATACAGAGGACCTCAGAGCTGACCTGAACATGCCAAAATAATGAGGTTTACATTTCTGAAAAGGTCTGGCTTGTATCTTTAATTTGATGTATAACACTTGCAAATCCAACAATGTGATCATATTGTTTACGAGCATTTTTTATGACATAAACAAGAATACACCTGAAAAAGCCTGTATTGCTCTGGACCTCATAGGTGACCTGAAGATCACAGGAAAATAAGGTTTACATCTATGGAAAGCTGAGAAACTAAGCTTTCTTTTGAGACCAGAAACATGCAGATACTCCATTGTGTGAAAAAGATTTTGTCTCATAACTGCAATCATTCAAAGGAGGCACAATGGTAATTCTCGAGATGTGCTGCACGGTTGTAGAACTCTCCATTTTAAGCAAAGACAAATACAGGGTAATTTCTGAATGGCTGAGCCAGTAAGAATCGTTTTGAAGTTTTGAGCTAAGCTAGTAGTACACCTTTGGAAAGCTGAGAAACTAAGCTTTCTTTTGAGACCAGAAACATGCAAATATTCCATTGCATGATAAAGATTTTGCCTCATAACTGTAATAATTTCGAAAAAATATAGTACAAAGTCTGTATTGCTCTGGACCTCAGAGCTGACCTGAACCTCCCAGGAAAATAAGGTTTACATCTATGGAAAGCTGAGAAACTAAGCTTTCTTTTGAGACAAGAAACATGCAAATATTCTATTGTTTGATAAAGATTTTGCCTCATAACTGTAATAATTTCCAGGTGAATTCTGGATTTAGAAAAAATACAGTACAAAGTCTGTATTGCTCTGGACCTCAGAGCTGACCTGAACATCACAGCTAAGAATGGATTACATTTTTGTAAAGCTGAGAGTCTAAGCTTTGTTTTGATGCCTCACACATGAAATAATTCCCTTCTATTAATAAATCAATGCATCATAAATTGTATGCATTTCCAGATGACCGCTCCATTTTAGGACAATACAGAGGACCTCAGAGCTGACCTGAACATGCCAAAATAATGAGGTTTACATTTCTGAAAAGGTCTGGCTTGTATCTTTAATTTGATGTATAACACTTGCAAATCCAACAATGTGATCATATTGTTTATGAGCATTATTTATGACATAAACAAGAATACACCTGAAAAAGCCTGTATTGCTCTGGACCTCTTAGGTGACCTGAAGATCACAGGAAAACAAGGTTTACATCTATGGAAAGCTGAGAAACTA
>JBBPBX010066458.1:0-11715 GCA_038048925.1 Garcialebias charrua | reverse complement strand
AATAATAATGAATTCAATTTATAACGCACTTTTCATTAATGAAAATCTCAAAGTGCTACACGGTGCAACAGAAATTAAATGTCAATAAAACAAGTAATAAAACAAGTAAAATCAATAACAGTATCAACTAAGATCAAAAGTAGAATCATGAGGAGGTAGAGTATGCTCGGTTGAAAAGAAAGGTCTTCAAGCCGCTCTTAAAGTCAACCACAGACTGTGGGACCCTCAGACAGTCAGGAAGAGAGTTCCACAGGCGGGGGGCAGCCACACTGAAAGCCCGGTCTCCCATGGTCCTTAATTTGGTTCTCGGAATGTGAAGGAGATTACTGTTCTGTGACCGCAGCGACCGGGTGGATGAGTGTGGAATAAGAATATCCTTCAGATAATCTGGTGAAGCTCCATGTAAGCATTGATGTGTAATGAGAGCAGTTTTGTACTGAATTCTGTAGGCGACAGGAAGCCAATGAAGGTTATGAAGAATGGGCGTAATATGTTCAAATTTACGAACTCGCAACAAGATCCTTGCAGCACTGTTTTGAATATATTGAAGTTTCTGAAGGTTTTTGCCAGGGATTCCAATAAACAGGGAGTTGCAGTAGTCGAGTACTGTATTAGTACTGTATTTAATCAATTCCACCGCCCGATGCTCGGCGGCACACAAAGTTCAACAATCCTGCTGCAGCAAACAGGTGGCAATATCCACACAAACAAAACAATAATGCATTAAATAATAACTCAATTTAAAGAGGAATGTGGCTCGAGCAGTTAATCTCGGTCCCAAAACCAGTGCTCGGCGGCACACAAAGTTTTAAACCAAACTTTAGTTCATCCAAGAATAATCCCTTAATTTAAAGAGGAACGTGGCTCAAACGTGAGTCCGTCAGTTAATCTCTGTCCCCAAACAAGTGCTCGGCGGCACACAAAGTTTTGAATCCACTTTAACTTAAAGAGGAACGTGGCTCGAACGTGAGTCCGTCAGTTAATCTCTGTCCCCAAACAAGTGCTCGGCGGCACACAAAGTTTTAATAACCCACAGCTGGTTTGTTTCACTCACGCTACCAACGATGGGGGGGGGGGAAGACAGTTCAAACAGAAGTAATTTTGTTGCTTCCAGTCGAAGGCTCCAGTAATCCAATCGAAGGCTCCAGTAATCCAAACTCACGTCGTCCACACTTCCAAACAGCTGAAGATGACACACCCCGCTCCTCTTCACGCTTCCTTTCCGCTTCCTTTCACATTTCTCAAAAAGGGGCGTGTTCACCGGTGGATCAGCTGGTTTATCTGTCAGCGTGTTAGGGGATAATTGCTCCAAAACAATAAAGGGGTGGAGAAATTTAGGATTTTAAGCGCATAATATTTATTGGTGAAGGTTCAGGCTGTTACACTCCCCCTTCCCTGAAGAAAGCCGAAACCTGTGGAGGCGCTGTATTGTCGGCATTAAAACCCTTTAAATTCCTCCTCATCGCTGTCCTCCTCAAAAATCTTTAGGAGTGTCTTTCTTTGCTCCCTGTCAACTTCTTCAGCGGTAGGATAGCAAGGTTTCATTTGTGTCACATTTACTATGCGAAGATCCTCCCCAGTGTCCTCCAAGACGATCTCATAGTTCACAGGTCCTAGTTTTTGGACAATTCGGTAGGGACCTTTCCAACGTGGAGCAAGTTTGGCAGAATAAGACCTATCTGCCCTTGAGATGGGGTGAGTGCGAAGCCATATCCGATCTTGAATCTTGAAGTCAGCTTCTCTTCTTCCTTTGTCATAGTACTTTTTTTGTTTTTTGCGTGCCTTTTCCAAGTTGTGGGTAACCAGGTGTCTGAGTTCAGTCAATTGTTTGGCTGTGGAGGCGAATCTGGATCACATAGGTGTGGTTGGAGTTCATTATCTAGGGGTCCTCTTAAAGAACGACCAAGGTTGAGTTCGGCAGGGGTCACTCCTGAGGATTCATGTACAGCTGAGTTGAGAGCAAAGCGGAATTCCGGTAAGTATTTATCCCAGGTTTTATGTTTTTCTTCCACATATGATGCAATCATTGCCTTGATGTTGCGGTTTATCCTTTCTGTTAGGTTGGTTTGAGGGTGGTATGGTGATGTCCGCTTCCGCTGGAGATTCCAACGCTTGCAGATGTCTTCAAACACAGATGATACAAACTGTGGACCTTGGTCGGAGAGCCTCAAAAGCTGCTTGACATTGGGGAGTCTAGAGGTACTTTGCCCCTTTCCGTTTTCGAGCATTGAGGGGTTCAGTGAGCTGTGAAAATCTTGGCACAAAGCGATGGTACCATCCAGCCAGTCCGAGAAATCGTTGCTCTTTAATGTTCTGGGGTATCGGAAAGTCCTGAACAGCCTTTATTTTTTCAACATCCACTTCTACTCCAGCAGATGAAACAGTATGACCCAGAAACTTTAGTGATGTACGGAAAAATTGGCTCTTTTTCATGTTTACAGTTAGATTTGCCATCTCCAGTTTGTCAAAAACAGCTTGTAGGTCAAACATGTGCTGTTCTGGTGTGGTGGAATAAATAATGATGTCATCCAAGTAGACAAAACAATTGCTTCCTCTCAAGTCTCCTAGAACTGTCTCCATTATACGTTGGAAGGTGGCAGGTGCATTTTTTAGTCCGAAGGGCATCACTTTAAATTGGTATAAGCCAAGAGGACAGATAAAAGCAGTCTTTTCACGACTTTCTTCATCCATTTTAACCTGCCAGTAGCCACTGTTGAGGTCCAAAGTTGTGAAAACAGCTGCTCCATGTAGTGATTCCAATATTTCTTGGAGGTTAGGGATGGGATAAGCATCAGTGTGTGTAGCAGCATTTAGTTTTCTGTAATCCACACAGAATCTTGCTTTTGGTTCTTGCTTTTTTGGTACCAGGACCACTGGAGCAGCATACGGAGAAGTAGATGGCTCTATAACATCTTTTTCCAACATCTCTTGTATGTGCTCCTTGATGATCTGAAGCTTGATGGGTGACACACGGTAAGGTTTTTGTTTGATAGGTACTTGGTGTGTGAGGAAAATCTTGTGTGTGAGAACTCCCGTGCGACCCAAAGTATGGGTACAAACATTCTTATTGTGTTGTAGTTGATGTAACAATTGTCTTTTTCCAAAATCATCCAGATGAGCATTATCTGTGGCTACTTCCAAGAGGTCCTGGCGTATAGGAGAAGAGGTTAATAGTTGTGGACGCATTGCAGAAAAGAAGGCAATATGAGGTTGAAATAGCTCTCTGGGCTTTAAAGCAGATGCACTTATAAATGGATAACGGTGATTTTTGTTTGTTTTAAACCAGTAACTATGTTCAGAGACGTCAAACTGTAAGCCAGAAAATAAAATAAAGTCAAGTCCCACTACAGCCGAGAAAGCCAGGCTCTTTGCAGGCAGGATCACACAAGGCAATGTCACTGTTTCAGATTGTATGGTCAGAGTAAGATCACTCCATCCCAGTGGTTGCCGCCCTTCTCCATCTGCTAAATACAAAGGTTCTCTGGTCCATGGTTTGAGTACATTATGAGAATCCCTCACTCCTGACCAAATATCCTCATTTATCAGGGTGTAAGATGAGCCTGTGTCTAGGATGGCAGTTCCTTTCCAATGACCCACTTTCAATGGAATCACCAACTGACAAGGCAGAAGGGTGTCATCAGTTGATTTCGAATAGCTCACAGAGGCAGTAGCTCTTGTCTGCTCTGGGAGAGTCAATGAGTGGGATGGTGCTTGACATTGATTTTGAGAATTACTAGGAGTCTGTGCCTCTGAAGAATTTGTAGTTTGCATCCTTTGTTTATTAGCCTTCCACTGTGGGCAGGAAGCAGGTGCATGGTGTCCTTTGCAGCGCCAACAGTACACTTGAGATGGTGGTCGATTGGAGGCAATTGGATTCTGCTCAGTTGATGCACTTTTCATAATTGGCAATGCAGCAGCCTCACTGATAGGTTTTTTTTTAATTGTTTTCCACAAACTTTTCCTCTGTTCATATTACAGTTGATTCTGTTGGTCCTTCTCCAGTTGCTGTCCCAGGCGGACAAGTTCATCCACAGAAGTAACTCTAGTTGGCTGGCTAGTTGAGGGTTGATGTTTTTCAAGATTAATTTAACAACTTCCTCTTCACTTATAGTCGTCTTCCAACGTGTGCACAGTGATTGATACATGTAGGCAAAGTCTCCGATGCCTTCATCCTCTTTTTGGATTCTGTTGCACTCTCTCAGCCAGCTCATCCTCATAATCCTCTGATAAGAAAGCTGCACGGAATTGTTTGTTGAATTCTCTCCAGGTTTGTATTTTATGACGTGCCACATCCCACCAGTCCCTGGAGGTACCATGTAATACGTTACGAAGAGTAGCCATAAGCTCTTCATCAGTGAGTGGATTGAGGGCCAAAAAATCCTCACACCTCTCTAGGTACTGAAGGGGATCAGCAGAGTCCTCAATTTTTCCAAAAGTTGGAAACTGTAGTTTGATAGGGCTTTTTCCCAATATTCTGCTTCTGGTTTCGCCTTGGATGGTTGAACTTCCAGTAGACTCAAGCAGATCATCCTGTTTACCATCTCTTACTGTTGACTGCAATCTGGGATGGCCTACAACCTTTAGGTGTTTCTCTCGAAGTAGGTCATCTGGGTAGATTTGTACACCTGCATGTCCAGTTGAAGTAGTTGCTCTTGCACTGTGAATTTCCTCAGCCATGGAGTGTAAAGTGTTAAGACAGACAGAAAGTTCTTCTTTTACTGGGTGGATGATATCAGGTATGAGTTTTGTAGTAATTTCAGCATACTGTTCCTTTAACCGCCATCCCAGTGAAGTGTCAAACTGTGTTCTCAAATACTCCACGCGTTGGTCCACATGCTTAACAAGCTCTCTTTGCTGCTTCAGAAATGAGTCTGTTAGTTTTGTGCTCATTTGATCCATTTGAGCAGCAATTCTTCTTGAAAACTGTTCAAAGTCTGTTTTCAACTCCTCCATTTTTTTAAGCTGTTTCTGGTCATCCTGTGCAACAGTATTTGTCCTTCCATCCGTGTTCCTGTTTTCTATTCCAGAGTCTAGGGCTATTAGAGGAGCAATATGCTCTGGCAGATCGACCAGTTCCATATCCAAAAGTGAATAACTTGTGAGGTAATCCAGCGGGACGGCTTGATGTGCTGATGCAGGTTCCAGGTCCACCAGCGTAGCAGATCTGGCAGCCATTGTGTAATCCTTTTGTTGGTTGTATAATTCTTTACAAGTTGTTTATCTTTTTATTTGATGAGTTTAAACATTCAATGTCTTTATTTACTTTCATGTCCCATCTGGGGTGCCACTTGTTTATGTAACAGTTTTGTGAGACAGGCTTTTGTTTGGGGTGCCAGCCAGGTCTTTCTCCTGACATATAAGATGTCTAATTATATAAATAAATAAATAAATAAATAATATATTTGCCCTTTAACACAAAACTAGAACAAAGGATGTTAAACACTTAATGTGATCACACCCTTACACTAAATGAAATAAACCCATCAACTACATAATGTTTTTTTTTTCAAAATCAAGTGTATTTACCCCTGGATACAAACAAAATTCCTCATAATAATTCATACAAAAGAAAGCAATATTTAACAAACTTAGTACTGTATTTAATCAATTCCACCGCCTGATGCTCGGCGGCACACAAAGTTCAACAATCCTGCTGCAGCAAACAGGTGGCAATATATTTATCCACACAAACAAAACATCCATCCATTTTCTTCCGCTTATCCGGGGTCGGGTCGCGGGGGTAGCAGCCTAAGTAGGGAGGCCCAGACTTCCCTCTCCCCAGCCACTTGGAGCAGCTCCTCTGGGGGAATCCCAAGGCGTTCCCAGGCCAGCCGAGAAACATAGTCCCTCCAGCGTGTCCTGGGTCTTCCTCTGGGTCTCCTCCCGGTGGGACATGCCCGGAACACCTCACCAGGGAGGCGTCCAGGAGGCATCCTAACCAGATGCCCGAGCCACCTCAACTGGCTCCTCTCGATGTGGAGAAGCAGCGGCTCTACTCCGAGTCCCTCCCGGATGACTGAGCTTCTCACCCTATCTCTAAGGGAGAGTCCAGCCACCCTGCGGAGAAAACTCATTTCAGCCGCTTGTATCCGAGATCTTGTTCTTTCGGTCATAACCCAAAGCTCATGACCATAGATGAGGGTGGGAACGTAGATCGATCGGTAAATTGAGAGCTTTGCCTTTTGACTCAGCTCTCTCTTCACCACGACAGACCGGTACAGCGCCCGCTTCACTGCGGACGCTGCACCTATCCGCCTATCGATCTCACGCTCCAGTTTTCCCTCATTCGTGAACAAGATCCCGAGATACTTAAACTCCTCCACTTGGGGCAGGACCTCCTCCCCGACCCGGAGAGGGCACGCTACCCTTTTCCGGCTCAAGCAAAACAATAATTCAAAACAAAACAATAATTCATTAAATAATAACTCAATTTAAAGAGGAATGTGGCTCAAGTAGTTAATCTCGGTCCCAAAACCAGTGCTCGACGGCACACAAAGTTTTAAACCAAACTTTAGTTCATCCAAGAATAATCCCTTAATTTAAAGAGGAACGTGGCTCGAACGTGAGTCCGTCAGTTAATCTCTGTCCCCAAACAAGTGCTCGGCGGCACACAAAGTTTTAAACCAAACTTTAGTTCATCCAAGAATAATCCCTTAACTTAAAGAGGAACGTGGCTCGAACGTGAGTCCGTCAGTTAATCTCTGTCCCCAAACAAGTGCTCGGCGGCACACAAAGTTTTAATAACCCACAGCTGGTTTGTTTCACTCACGCTACCAACGATGGGGGGGGGGAGACAGTTCAAACAGAAGTAATTTTGTTGCTTCCAGTCGAAGGCTCCAGGAATCCAATCGAAGGCTCCAGTAATCCAAACTCACGTCGTCCACACTTCCAAACAGCTGAAGATGACACACCCCGCTCCTCTTCACGCTTCCTTTCCGCTTCCTTTCACATTTCTCAAAAAGGGGCGTGGCTCACCGGTGGATCAGCTGGTTTATCTGTCAGCGTGTTAGGGGATAATTGCTCCAAAACAATAAAAGGGTGGAGAAATTTAGGATTTTAAGCGCATAAAATTTATTAGTGAAGGTTCAGGCTGTTACAGTATGTTAGAATAAACATTAAAATATTTAACAGATATTTTAAAATTAGAAACATTAACTAATATATTACCATTTGCCTCGTCAACCTGCAGCTCCTAAGTCATCACACAGCTGCTCACTTCCTGAAGTGAAAAGTCTACAAAAAACAGCATCAGGAGAAAAAAAATTATAACCTGCTGTTTCTGGTTGATCACTCGAAATAACTTTGGCTTCTCTGAAGACAAACCGCTAAAATCTAAAGTTTTAAATGGCTAAATTGGACGGATGCGTTTGTATCTTCCTCATTGTATTCAATGTGCCAGTTCGAGCCGAGTCAACATGTGACGTCATAATCGCGCGACGGGAAAATCCGTATTTACCATGTAAAAAAAACGGTGCTAATTTTAAACTATTTTGGAGAGAAATTTTCATTCATTTCACATTGTTTTAGCAAAAACGATCAGAGGTCAATCTTAATATATATATATATATATATGTTGTGCCATTTTATGGAAAGTTAAAAGATGATGTCAGGGGAGCTTTAATTAGCTGGATGTCTGGCCATCGAGCTGTTGGCTTTCAGAAACTGTGCCCGCCTGAGCTAGAGGATCAATTTAAACTAATTAGGTTAGTTGGCAGCAGGTCTGTAAGAAAACTGGAACTTAAACAAAAAAAAGAAGAATTGCAGAAGTAAAGGTGAGCAGTTTTACAGGTCTTAAAAACAGTGGAACAATTTCAGAACAATGCTCCTTAGTTGAAAATTGGAAGCTGAGTGCTTAGAGCAGTTGTCCTCCAATGCAAGAGTTGGGGGTTCAAATCCACCAGCAGTCACATGCTGATGTGTCCCTGGGCAAGACACTGAACCCCTCATTGCCTCCAATGTGTCTCATCAGTGTATGAGTGTGATAAAGCTCTGATTAGTCTCTTTAGAATGATTCGTTCTATTAGCTTTGTAGATTTAGTAGAGTGCTGGATGAATGGATAAATGAGGACACAGATTGTAAAGTGCTTTGAGTATCTTGATCAGATAGAAAGGCACTATATAAGTACAGTCCATTTACCATTTGAATATCTGCAGTTAATGTCAGAAAAAAAATCTCCAAGTGCAAAGATCAAGTTAAGATTGGTTGCTGACCTTTGGTCTCTCAGAGGCCACTGCATTCAGAACTGTTCTGATTATGTCCTGGACATCACGGCATGGGCTCAGGGAGATTTCTGAAAATAATTATCTATATAAACACACTTCACTGTGCCATCCACAACTGTTGGTGGAAGCTCTATCAGGAAGAACCTATGTGAACATCATCCAGTAACATTGGTAGTCTGCTCTGGGCTGAAGATTTAAAATTGACTGAGGCAAAGTGGAAAACTTCTCTGTGGTCAGAGGAATTGCGTCTTGAAATTATGTTTGGAAATTTAGGTTATCTTGTCCGCAGTACCTTGTACATTAACCTAATAACTTCATTAGGATGTTCTATTATTAGATGCACCTGTCAGTTGTCTTTTACAGAAAAGGCCTCGCTTATTTCAGCAAGACAATGCAAACCTGCATCCATTACAACAGCATGGCTTCATAGAATGGTAAATGGACTTTATTTACATAGCATCTTTCTATCAAGATACTCAAAGCACCTCTTTACAACACAATGGCCCTCATTCACGAACCGTTCGTACACACAGATTTGTTCTTAAACTGTGCGTACGAGTGATTTAGGATCATTTGTGGCATTCAACAATGTTTTCGTATCCTAAGATTTTTTTCAGATACGAACAAAATTTACGAGTGGTCCGGACCTGTCGTATGGAACAGTCTGCTGTCATCCAGACGGAATTTCTCCACTAATAACTCTCATATTTCGTTATTTAGAAAATATTTTGGGTTTAGAAAAAATCACGCACCATAATTATTCTTGACAATAGGTTATTCTGTTTGAATTAGAATTATAATTTTAAGTTTAATTTGTCTGGTGTGTCGCGCAGGCTTCAGTGAGTCGTGCGCTCCCCTTGGTCATCAAAGCCGCTCCTCATATTAACACCCAGGTACATAAAATTCCCATACACCGCCGCAGAACAAGTACAAATTAAGACTGATTTTCATGCTATTGCTGGACTGCTGTGCCAAACACCATCGATTCGGTGAAACAGTGTGCTGCTTAAGTCTGTTTTAATGTTGAAAGATTTTTAAAAAATGCATTACAAAAACTGTTCTGTATGCTGATATAACCACACCTGCTGAACTAAATAAAGTTGAACAGTAACAAAATAACTGCAGTATTGTGTCTTGAATCTTCACAGTTACTGCCACCATATTTAGCTCAATATTTGTAAAATTCACATAACAGTTTTCTGTGGCTCAGGTTAATTAGCTGCCCAGGCATTTTGCATTGGGTTGACTCGAAAAGCACTTAAGTCTAATGATTTTTGCTACCAAAACACACAAATAAAATACAGATGCAGACCAGTGTTTCAGTTAAAATTCTCACTCTCGTCTTTTATTGCCTTCACTTCTGTTTACAAGAACTTGCCCTGAGCTTCAGTGTTTGTGTGGTAGGATGGTACAACACTTCAGAACGCAGAAATAAAGACTGGTTAAACAGCTTTTACAACTTTTGGGAATAAACCATTTTTCACACTCAGCTTGATGTAGCCCGAGTTGGAGAACTGAACCCAGATCCTAGTCACCATGTCAGTCTTCTCTCCATCTTGAGACAAATGAACATACAAATGAAGCGGGCATTTCACTGCAGTTGTGTCCTTTTGACAACTTTACCCTCTTTGTCAACAGCAAAGTTGTAATTTTTGGGATTATCCAAAGCATCGTCAATTCGTTGATCCAGGTTTTCCAAGGTGATAAAGTTCTTTGCGTCCTCCTGTAAAGACGTGGAGCAGTTTTACCTTTTTATCATGTTCAGCCTGCGTTATATATTTTCTCCATTGTTTTTTTAATTACTTGCTACAAAAACAAACGTTTAAGTCAAGAGCGGGAGAAATTGCCACCTGCAGCTGCAGAATCTCTTCCTCTTTTTGTCTGATTAGCTCCTGCCGTTCCTGTTCACGTTGAAGGACAGCTTCTATCTTCTTGCGCCCAGCTTCTTCCTTTTCTTTCTGCACTCTTGCCAATCTAAAACAGAATAGTGCAATCAAAAGACTCAGCAAGAGATTAAATTCTAGCTGATGTTACAGGTGGTGTGCAAAAACATGTTCAAGAGTGGTGTTTGTTTTGTTATTCAGTGGATTTTAAAGGTCCACTGACATGATTTTTTTACTATTCATAAAATTGCTCAAAATATATATTTTAACATTTGAATATGTTCGTTTTTGCAAACAAAATGATAAATCACTTTAATTTTGCTTTAAAAGTGATTTTGAACTTCAAGCCGTGTTTAATCATGGGAAAACCGATTACACGCGAACGCACCATCTGTGACGTAGTGTGCAGAGTGAGAGGCAGAGGGCTCTGGTCTCTTTAATAGCGGACAATTTAAAACACGACAAATTTAGCAATCTATGTGAAGATTTGAGCTATTTGTCTTCATTTTGGGAAGCAGAAAATAGTTTGGGTGATGGAACAAGAAACAACAGGATCTAATTTAGGTCTGATGCTGTATCAGACTTACCTTCATGTGGAGCTGCTCACACCCGCGCACTGTGACAAGCCCAGAGCTCTGCCTCACACTCTGCACACTACGTCACAGATGGTGCGTTCGCGTGTAATCGGTTTTCCCATGATTAAACACGGCTTGAAGTTCAAAATCACTTTTAAAGCAAAATTAAAGTGATTTATCATTTTGTTTGCAAAAACGAACATATTTAAATGTTAAAATATATATATTTTGAGCAATTTTATGAATAGTAAACAAATCATGTCAGTGGATCTTTAGCTGCTCTACATGGCAGCATTTAACATTGTATTCAAGAGCAAACAGTTGTTGTCCTTTTTAATGTTTTTAACAAACCATATTTTTTAGCGTACATCTTAGATCCTTTTTTTTAAATTACAGGTAGTCCCCGACTTACGAGCGAGTTCCGTCCCTAGGGGGCGCTTGTATGTCAAAAATTCGTAAGTAGGATCACATAGTAAAAAAAAATTTTTTTTTTATTTTTTTTTACTTTTTTTTCCTTTATAAATGAATACATGTACAGTACTGGACAGTCACCAAGCACTTAGCCTATCCTAACACAGTTTTTAAAGATGAAGGAATAAGTTGAATTGTCTCCCTTTCACATAAAGGGAGCTAGCTCCCTTTATGGGAATGGAGCCTGCAGGGAGGAGGGAGACAATTCAACTGACTCCTTCATCTTTAAAAACTGTGTTAGGATAGGCTAAGTGCTTGGTGACTGTACAGTACTGTACATTTATCTATTTATTAAAAATATACAGTATTTTTATTTTTTTATTGTTTTTTATTTATAAATAGATAAATGTACAGTACTGTACAGTCACCAAGCACTTAGCCTATCCTAACACAGTTAAGGAGTCAGTTGAATTGTGTCCCTCCTCCCTGCAGGCTCCATTCCCATAAAGGGAGCTAGCTCCCTTTATGTGAAAGGGAGACAATTCAACTCACTCCTTCATCTTTAAAAACTGTGTTAGGATAGGCTAAGTGCTTGGTGACTGTACAGTACTGTACATGTATTC
>JBBPBX010066457.1:0-14469 GCA_038048925.1 Garcialebias charrua | reverse complement strand
GGCTCAGGGAGAAGAACAAAGGGCACTGAGCATTCTCCCGTGTGGCAAATAAGTCCACTTCCGCCCTCCCGAATCTGCTCAGAATTTGTGAAACCGGGTCCGGGTGGAGAGTCTAATTTCTGTCCAGAGGCCCGCCTCTCGACATAATATTGGCACCTTTGTTTTGCCTGCCTGGGATGTAAATTGCCCTTAGCGATTTCAGGTTAATGTGCGTCCAGCAGAGCAGCTTTCTGGCTGTGTTCAGCAGCTGGGTTGAGCGTACCCTAGGGCTGGGCCATATCATATCGTTACCGGTAATACCGGTATAAAAAGCTTGCCCGGGCAAAAAACTTATATCATGATATGCTAATTTCATGATGTAATACGTCAGGGCGCCCTGCCCCTTAACACCCGAGCACCTTAAACAACTGCGCACCTCCCCTCCACCAGTCTACTGGTGTAAAATGCTAATTAGTTACTGCTAAAATGTGAAAAAACAACGCGTGCGCGTCTCAACTTCTCTCCTCCCTGCTCTGCAGCCGGCACAAACAGCCGTCCCCTCCTCCCCCGCCCCGCTCCGCTCAGCTCGACGCTGCATGTCTTTCACGCTGCGTGTCCCCGCTGTAAACTGTGTTACAAACACGCGCGGCTCCACGGTCTCTCCATCAGAGACAGTTCAGTTAAAAAATGAATCAGAGGAGAATGACACGTTCCTGCATGAACAGATGAAGCTGAAACATGAACAAGCAGGGTCAGCTGATCAACTTGTAGAAGTTACAGCTCATTTAAAGGAGCTGTATGTAACATTTTTTATAAACATATTTCTTCACTCTGCCACATCTCCTGACAGACTGATGTTAGCCAGGTAATCTCTGAAAAAAATATATACTTTAAAAATGATCTGTTATTTAGATTGAAAAAGTCTGCACAAAATATAGATTAAAAAACCACCACAAAAACTAAAGTGCAGGTGTAGTTTTACTTGGAGACTAAATACTTTACTAAATAAAGTAATTTCAGTAAAATTACCCCTTGTTTTTTAAAATTTTATATAATACTGCAAAGCAACATGTTAAGTTAATTTTGTCAAATAAATACATTTGATTTTTTTGGAGGGGTTATATCACGAAATTTATCGTTATCGTGATATATCACAATATAATTTTTGATCCATATCGCCCACCCCTAGCGTACCCTGCCCTCGCGGTTTATGTACGCGGCAGTCTGAGACAAACAAGTCCCGCCCCAACCGGAAAGAGACATGTCTGTAAAGACCGCCCTGAATGACGTCACTTTGCCCAGGGGAACCCCTTCTGATAGAGTCCTGGGATTCCCCCAGAAAACCAGGTCCATTCTCACCGATGGAAGAACCGTGACTCGGAGTCTTTTGTGGCATATCGGGTCTATTCTCTGACGTATAAACCATCTCTGCAATTTGTGCATATGTAGTAAACCATAAAAAAACATATGTAGTAAACCATAAAAAAACCCAATTTCACTACCGCGTGCCCGACAGCCATCATTCCCAATAATTTCATTATTGTTAGCGCTGGCACCATCCTGTGAGGCTGAATGCACTGAAGGAGTGACGTCAGCGACTCTTTCCCTATGTCCGACAAAACAGCTGTCATGCTTCTGGAGCAGAGAATCACGCCCAGAAAAACTATTTGCTAGGCTGGTGAAACAGAACTTTTCTCCCAATTTATGGCAAAACCTAATCGGGACAGATGATTCACCAAAATCACAGTCTGTGCTGCTGCCTCCTCTTTCGAGCGAGAAAGAAGCAACAGATCGTCGAGGTAATAGAGAATCCTTATGCCCCTTGAACACAGCGGGTGTAACGCTGCTTCAATGACCTTCGAGAAGGTCAGAGGTGCGAGAGCGTACCCGAACGACAGGCGATTGTACTCGTAACAAGTTCCTTGAAAGGCGAACCTGCGGAATTTTCTGTGTTTGTTGACAATCGGAATGTGGACGTAGGCATCTCTGAGATCGATTGATACGAACCAGTCCCCTCGCGTCATGTACTCGAGAACACGCTTTATTGTTAACATATGAAATGGACATTTCATGATATGCTTGTTAAAGGTTGACAAATCCAGGATCGGCCCGAGTCCTCCTGATTTCTTGGGGACTAGAAAATATTTTGAGTAAAAACCGGTCTTCTCCTCGCTCGAGGGGACTCCGTAAATGACGTGCTTCGCTAACAGTTCTTGTAGTTCTAACTGCAGTGCTGTACCCTGTGCTATGGATGTGAGTTTTGTCTCCAAAACTCCATTGAACCTGGGCAGTGTTCCTGAAAACTGTAGAGTGTAACCTTTATGAATAAGTTGACTTAACCAACTGTTTAGAGAGCTGGTCTGAAGACAGATTGCACTGTGATTTGTCAGAGTTACGGCCAGAGTGTTCTGCCGCACGAGAGGAAATAGCCTGGCCTCTACCGCCGCCAAGTGGACAGTCTGCATTGGCCCATGGGAGGTCCTTTTGAAAAGGGACATTTATCGAGCGCCGCATCACGACTCTTGCACTGACCCTCGTTTGATTCATGCAGACATGAAAAATGTCTCTTTTGAGACAGATCAGTGACTGTACTAGGGGTGGGCGATATATCGAATATACTCGATGTATCGCGATATTTTAAATGTACGATGGTTAAAAGGGCTATATTGTCTATATCGAGGATCCTCCTGCTGTCGCGCGGGCTCCCACTCGCCCCCCTCCTTCTTGCAGGCTGCAGGAGGAGGACGGAGCTTCGGAGACTTCGCTGCCAGCTGCTGAGGGGGAAAAACAATGTTCTGAGCTAGTTTGGATTAAATTGTCAGTAGGGCTGTGCGATATGACGATATATATCGTGGGGACGATAGAAACGTGTCTATCGTGCTACTTTCCTTCTATCGTCTCTATCGTGATAAATAAGAATAAAAAAATAACGGTCGCAAAGAAGCTTCATATTGTGGTTTTGCGAGATGACGGCGCTGCTTTATGTTTGACGCACGCGCGGGTTTGCGACACATATGCTTTACGTTGTTAAACTCGAGTTCAACAGAGACGCAGCCGGCATTAAGCCAGTGTCACCAGATATTAGGGCTGGGTGATATATCGATATTTTTAAAATATCGAGATTTTTTCTAAAGAGATATAAGACGAGACTATATCGTTTATATCGAGAATCCACCGTCTGTCTGTTTTCTCCCACTCGCCCCCCTCCTTCTCCTTCACTGAGCAGCACAGACCCAGCCCCTCCTTCCTGCAGGCTGCAGGAGGGCGGAGCCGCGGAGACTTTCAGCACAACAAGAAGTAAACACGGCAGATATGAAGAGCCGCGACGCAGCTGCTGAGGGGGAAAAACAATGTTTTTCCTGAGCTAGTTTGGATTTAAATTGTCAGATGAGGGCAGAAAAAATATTTTTGTAGACGATGCTGAAAATAATCCCGACGAAGGCTCGGATCTACGAATCTTTTTCACCATTTAAACAGCGGAGTGGAGCGTGAAACGGCAGAACCGAGTTTTTTTTTACAGCCTCCTGCTTCATTAAACAAACCACGGGTCTGAGCTCATTTAGTCGTGCGCGCACTGCAGCGCTTTCATGAGAGGAGCAGAAGGACGTGGAGACATTAATAAATCAGCAGCTCATCACATCGCCAAAGATACGGTCCTTAGCGGCTAACAAGATGGCTAACGCTTTAGCCGCCTTCTTCCACAGCTGAGACTGACCGTGTCTTTAGCGATATATGATAAACTGCTGATTTAATAATGTCTCCGCCTCTCTGTTCACGTTTCTGAGTGGAGGCTGTCGTGTTTTTACACAAGGATTCAATGCGACACTTTGTAGAGCAACTTAGAGAACGTCTTTATTCTTCGTGAACCCGGAAACAACCCCCTGACCCTTTCACAATAAAACCGGATACAGTATATCAAATATATTGTACCACAGGCTCACATTTACTGCAGTTCACAAACACTGACTAAAGTGAAAGCACCTTTCTATCTTATCAAGACACTCAAAGCTCTTTAAAACACAATCTGTGTCCTCATTTACCCATTCATACAGCACTCTACTAGAACTGTACAAAGAATAATCAGTACTTTTATCACATTCATACACTGACTGATGGACACACATCAGAGGCAATGACACAGCTGCCCTCAGCTGAAGAGGACTATTATTTAATAGGTGTAAATAAATGTCTAAAAAATAAAGTAATGTATAAAATAGTTCATTTTTTAGACATTTATTTTGTAGAGTTACAGCTGTTTGTTAATAAATGTTGCTGTGTGACAACTGGGACAAAGCTTTGACTCAGAAATACATATTTTTGTTATTCTTTTATGGAAAGAAAATTATATCGAGATATATATATCGTATATCGCGATATATCACAACAATATCGAGATATGAATTTTTGTCCATATTGCCCAGCCCTACCAGATATCTATGGGTGTCACAACATGGAGAAACAGCTGCGCAGGCAGCCCAAGAAGAAGAACTTTTACCAAAAAGAGGGGGAAGCTCACCTTGTTAGCTTCCATTATTTCGCTCCGCTGAAACTCGGAGACAAAATGGGTCCAGAGGACACGAAGTCCAACCGAGTCCGAACTCGGGTCCAGTTAACCAATACAAAACAGACCAGAGACACAACAGAACCGGAATCAAACGCAACGTTTTCTCTTTTCTGTTTCTTTGCCTTGTTTACTCCAGATTCCAGTCAGAGCGGATTTCTTCTTCGTGGGTTTTATTAGCAGCCGTTGTTTTACCGCCACCTGCAGGAAAAATTTGGACCAAAGTAGGTCCAAAGTTGGACCAAAGTTTCTACTTTGGTCCAAATTTCCTTGTTCTTTTTGTTCACATTCTTATAATTGTAACTGTATCTGTAGTAAAATAAAATAAAAAATAAAATAAAAACTTTGGTCCAAATTTTTCCTGTACACACACACACATCGTGTTGTATGTATACAACATGATGTGTTTGTGTGTACTTGAAAAATTTGGACCAAAGTTTTTTTTTATATCGTGATATATATCGTTATACTAAAAAGTCCATATCGTGATATATGATTTTTTCCATATCGCCCAGCCCTAATTGTCAGATGAGGGCATAAAAAATGTTTTTGTAGACTATGCTGAAAATAATCCCGAAGAAAGGTCGGAACTACGAATATTTTTCACCATTTAAACAGCGGAGTGGAGCATGAACGGCAGAACCAAGTGTTTTTACAGCTGCTGCTTCATTAAAACAAACCACGGGTCTGAGCTCATTTAGTCATGCGTGCACCGCAGAGAGAGGTGGAGACATTATTAAATCAGCATTTTATCATTATCGCTAAAGATACGGTCCTTAGCGGCTAACAAGATGGCTAACGCGTTAGCCGTCTTCTTCCACAGCTGAGACTGACCGTGTCTTTAGCGATACTGCTGATTTAATAATGTCTCCACCTCTCTGTTCACGTTTCTGAGTGGAGGCTGTCGTGTTTTTACACAAGGATTCAATGCGACACTTTGTAGAGCAACTTAGAGAACGTCTTCGTGAACCCGGAAACAACCCCCTGACCCTTTCACAATAAAACCGGATACAGTACACAGAGGCTCACATTTACTGCAGTACACAATACCTGTGATAAATCTGTTCTTGTTCAGAGGTTTTGCAGACATTGCCTGAACTTGGCACAGTTTGAAACTTGTGCACATTTTGTGGTTTGTTGTTAAAAATTACCAGCACATGCAAATAGTTGAGAGTTGTTACCTGTGACTGTTCTGGGTCAGTAAATTTTATGGCCACTGTTTACACTTTTGTTTTTGTATTTTAAAGGCCTTAAATGTTTTGATTTAATATTTTTTTAATGTTAAAAGCACAAGAGCACCTTTTTAAGTTTAAATTATTTATTCTTCCTTTTTGCTTGAAGTACTTTTTATTTATGTGTGCAATTGATGGTTAAAATAAAATATTTAAGTTTGTTCAAATTTAGTGTTGACATTTTTTAATCAATTTTTTCATTGATTTTTGAGATATCGCGATATATATTGTGTATCGTGATATAGCCAAAAAATATTGCGATATAATATTTTCCTCATATCGCCCAGCCCTAGACTGTACCCGTTTCTGCTTGACTTGTCGAGGGAAGATGCGAAAAATTCCTGGCTGAAACTGTACTGTTTTTAAGTCAGGCTCATGTGATTTTACCGATTTTAAGAGAGTAGACGTTTGTCTGACTCGTCTGCACGGTTCATCGCTCTGTGACTGATGACAGTCGCGTGTGCGGGCCCCAACCGTTGTGTGGGGAGGTGAGACTGGAGAGGTCACAGAGAGGTCTCTGTTTGGTCTTTGTTACATCACATAAGAAAGGCACGGTTTTCTGTTTATTACCTGTGTTTGGAGATGCATTTGCGAACCTCTGAAAAGAGGAAATCAGCGTGTCTGATTAAAAAACACTGTTTTTCATGACAGTTTATTTGTAGTAAAACACACACTGTCGCACACACCTCCGGCACACGTCACTTCTTGTACTGGCCTCTCCTCGTGTCCTGGTGCTGGCCAGTCCACGAAAGCTGGTGGTGGCCCCTTCCTCTGAAGGTCCCAGTCCTCTGGAATGATTGGGATGGGTGCCCTCTCGTTGCAACTGGGGGCTACGGCACGGCGAAGGTCGCTGAGGGAGATGAGCATTGCTGCTGGCTACGGAAAGCTCTGCTCCCATGGGCACACCGGCCCGCGGGCAAAACGAGGGTCTGCCAGTGGGGACACCACGTGCTTGCGCACCTGCTCAAGCGCCTCCGAGGATGAGCATAACTGTTCAAACACTGTCTGGTAGTGTGCCCCGAACAGAACCTCTGAAGAGATGGGACCTTCCAACAATTCTTTCTTCACATCCTCTGGGATGGATGAGGATAGTTTCAACCATACCTGCCTCTGGAGCAGCGTAGTACAAGCTGAAATCCTAGCCGAACATGTCCCGAGCACCGTGCACAAGTTTGTGATGGTGTCAAGTGCTGCTCCAGCCATGTCATGATTAGGCTCACACCCGATGCCGAGCGCCAAGAGCGCGATGTTATTAGTATCCGCACCAACCTGGGACAAACAATTATGTATTTCGTCGAAGAACAGCCTCACATGGGATAACAACACTACCAGTCTGAGCAGGAAGTCATATCAACGACTCTACTTCTTTAGGCGGCTGAGCCGAGCTGGACTCAGAAGTGCAGTCCTTACCTCTTTCTACAGGTGTGCAACGGAGATCCTCTTGTACTCCAATATCTATACGTAACATAGGAGCTGCTCTGCTGGAGAAAGGAAAGCTCTGCAAAGGGTGGCAAATGCTTTACAGAGAACTGCTGGATTCAGCCTCCCCATCATCAGACATCTACACCTCCAAAAACAGGAAGAGGGCCACCTGCATCACGATGGACCCCAATCACCCAGCACACACACCGTTTGCTCTACTCCGCTCAGGCAGGAGGTTGCTGAGCATTAAGTGTAAAAACTCTAGACTGAGAAACGGCTTCTACCCTGAAGCGAAGCGGGTTCGCTTCCCGCCTGGTACAAAGTTATTTTACTTTTTTTTTATTCACATTTTCTTTTAAATAAAAAGGAGTTTGTTTGGTTAACAAACTCCTTTTTATTTACTCCAATAAAAAAATAAAAAAGTAAAATAACTTTGTCCCAGGCGGGAAGCGAACCCGCTTCGCCGGGTCAAAACGACAGTGCACTAACGCTTTGAGCTATACAGCGGACTGGATTTTCAGGTGTCCACCTTACCCATATAGGAATCACTCCTCTTAACATTTTAGCTGCACGTAGAAGTTAGAGATTATTAGTTATATTTTAAAACCCTGGCTGCGCGCAACAGTTAGACAATATTAGTTATTGTTTAATGACATTCAGGTCGCGCGGAAAGGCGGAAATGGGTGCGCGCTTCGTGTTATTTACGTTGTAACATAAGCTGATTTGTAATCAGTAATTAACAAATATTAAACTCAGAACCACTAATATATATACTCAGCAAAAATACTTGTTAGCGGTGTGTCCTCTCTTAAAACACTGTAAGCGTGCACACAAGAACACTCCACCCACGTCAAGTGAACACTCCACCCGCATCAAGCGAACACCCCACCCACTTCAAGGCTTGCTCTCCGGACAGTGCGTAATGAACGAGGGCGGGCCAGGGCTGGCTCTGGGCCAACCAGAGACGAGCCGAACTGGGGAGGGCCGGTAAATGCGAAAACGGCTTTAGTGTTATGGGCCAGCCTTCTTCGGCTGTAGCTCCCTGCTGCTCTGGCCCTTGGCCTGGGGTCGGCTTGCGGTCACTGTCAGGTGGGTGGGGCGCATGGGAGTGCTGTCGGGCTGTCTGTGTGTCTGTCTGTGTGTGCCTGTTGTTGCCTGTCTCAGGTTGGGTTTTTGATGGTCTCCTCTCTTGGATCAATTTGGGCCCCTCATTTAATGTCAGAGTCAGAGAATCTTTATTGTCATTTGCACCGCATGTGGTACATGTGAAGAAACGAGATTATGTACACAGGGTCCCAGTTACATCCAACAACAAAATGTAAAAGAAAAACAGTAATAACATCTAGGATATAACTAAGAAAAACGTCAACTAGAAATACACTAAGCACTAATGTAATAGAAAAACATCATTACAAACAGCAGCACGAACATGAGTCTATGAGCAGATGGTCACAAATGAACACAGAAACAAGAAAACAGATCAGTAGCAACATGATTTGATATTTTGCAGTGATTTTTCTTATTATTTATTTATTCACGAGTCTAACAGCCTCAGGGTAGAAGCTGTTCCTCAGTCTAGTGGTTCTACATTTGATGCTCCTCAACCTCCGTCCTGAGGGGAGTGGGGCAAAGAGTGTGTGTGCTGGGTGAGTGGGGTCTTTCATGATGCAGGTGGCTCTCTTCCTGCATCTGGAGGTGTAGATGTCTGTGATGGTGGGGAGACTGACTCCAACAGACTTCTGTGCAGCCTTCACCACTCTCTGCAAAGCTTTTCTTTCTGCAGCTGTGCAGCCTCCATGCCACACGTTGATGCTTGAGCACAAGATGCTCTCCACTACACACCTGTAGAAGGAGGTGAGGACTGGGCTACTCAGACCAGCTCGTCTCAGTCGCCTGAGGAAGTAGTCTCTGATGACCTTTCTTGATAAGGCTGGTGGTGTTGTTGTTGCTCCAGCTGAGGTTATCGTTCATGTGTACACCCAAGTACTTGTAGCTGGAGACCACTTCCACCGCAGATCCACTTATGTTCAGTGGGGTGTGGGTGTGTTTGTTCCTTCTTGCTCCAGCTGAGGTTATCGTTCATGTGTACACCCAAGTACTTGTAGCTGGAGACCACTTCCACCGCAGATCCACTTATGTTCAGTGGGGTGTGGGTGTGTTTGTTCCTTCTGAAGTCCACAATCATCTCCTTTGTCTTCTTCACATTCATGTGAAGGTTATTGTCCTTGCACCATCTCTCCAGGTGTTCCACCTCCTGCTTGTAGCTGGACTCATCATTGTTTGTGATGCATCCCACCACAATTGTATCATCTGCAAAATTTACAATATGACAACCTGGATGGGTGGCTGCACAATCATATGTGAGGAGAGTGAACAGAAGAGGGCTCAACACACATCCCTGCGAATACCCAGTGCTGAGGGTTATGGTGAAGGAGGAGAGGTTGTGAATCCTCACTGACTGTGTTCTGTTTGTTAAAAAGTCTAGTACCCAGTTACAAATGGAGGGGCTTAGGCCCAATGTGGATAGTTTGTCCATCAGAATTTGGGGGATCATGGTGTTGAAGGCAGATGTGAAGTCCCCAAAGAGCATACGGACGTATGAGTCCTTCTGATCCAGGTGGGTGAGAGCAGTGTGGACCACAGAGGAGATGGCGTCCTCTGTTGATCGGTTCTCGCGGTATGCATACTGATGAGGGTCCTCGTTGATGTTGATGGATGTTTTGATGTGGGTCATGACCAGTTTTTCAAAGCATTTTGCAACTACAGTATCGGGGTGAGGGCCACCGGCCGATAGTCATTCAGACTAGTCACTGTAGCCGTTTACGCATTGGCCAGCCCTCAATGGCCCGGGGCTTCCCTGGGTGGCTCTGGGCCACCCGCGTTCATTACGCATTTGCCGCAAAGCCGCCTTGAAGTGGGTGGGCAGTTCTCTGGAAGTGGGTGGGGTGCTCTCTTCACGTGGGTGGAGTGTTCGTGTTTTAAGAGAGGAGACTCGGCAAAAAAAAAATTGTTAGCTGGATATATATATATTAGTGTTTCTGCGTTTAATTTTTGTTAATAACTGATCACAAATCAGCTTATGTTACAACGTAAATAACACGAAGCGCACACCCATTTCCGCCTTTCAGCGCGACCTGAATGTCATTAAACAGCATTAAACAATAACTAATATTGTCTAACTGTTGCGCGCAGCCAGGGTTTTAAAATATAACGAATAATCTCTAACTTTTACGTGCAGCTAAAATGTCAGGAGGAGTGATTGCTATATGAGCAAGTTGGACACCTGAAAATTCAGTCCGTCCGAATAGCACAACGAGTTAATGCGTTGTCGTTTTGACCGGGAGAAGTGGGTTCGCTTCCCGCCTGGGACAAAGTTATTTTACTTTTTTTTTCTCTTTATTCACATTTTCTTTTAAATAAAAAGGAGTTTGTTTGGTTAACAAACTCCTTTTTATTTAAAAGAAAATGTGAATAAAGAGAAAAAAAAAGTAAAATAACTTTGTCCCAGGCGGGAAGCGAACCCACTTCTCCCGGTCAAAACGACAACGCATTAACTCGTTGTGCTATTCGGACGGACTGAATTTTCAGGTGTCCAACTTGCTCATATAGCAATCACTCCTCCTGACATTTTAGCTGCACGTAAAAGTTAGAGATTATTCGTTATATTTTAAAACCCTGGCTGCGCGCAACAGTTAGACAATATTAGTTATTGTTTAATGACATTCAGGTCGCGCTGAAAGGCGGAAAGGGGTGTGCGCTTCGTGTTATTTACGTTGTAACATAAGCTGATTTGTGATCAGTTATTAACAAAAATTTAACTCAGAAACACTAATTCAGCTAACAATTGTTTTAGGGGTTTCTCGTTTCTGTAGTTAAATTTGAATGAAATTCAACCCTCGCGCTGAGGTTGTTTGAATGAGTCCCGCCCCTGCTGCAAACAACGAATCAAATGTGAGCAGTACATGACGTGAAACTAGCCCTGTCGGGCTCGGCTCGATGGAACCACGGTGAAGATGGTTCCAGAACAAGGGTGGATCCCGGGCGGAAAAGGTAAATGCGAAGACGCCGAACCCGGGTTAGAAGCTGGGAGAGCCGGGGAGGGCCGGCCAATGCGTAAACGGCTTGTGGAGCTTTTTTGGGACTGGGATGATGGTGGCGGTCTTCAGGCAGGTGGGAACTGTTTCCGGGGCAAGTGAGGTGTTAAAGATGTCGGTCAGCACATCGCAGAGCTGATTGGCACATTCTTTCAGCACTTTCCCGGGTATGTTGTCCGGTCAGCACTTTCCCGGGTATGTTGTCCGGTCCAGTTGCTAATGTGGTGTCTACTTCCCCCTGTCATGCCCCACTCCAGTGGCGGCCCCTCTCTGGTGGCAGTCTCCCCTGCCGGCGATGCATTGGTGGCTCTTGGCATCTGGGCTGGGTGATTGGGTGTGTACCAGTACGCCCTGGTGGCTACCTGCCAGGTCCTGGGTGCCCAAGCTCTGTCGGACCTCAGTGTCCATGGCCGGATCTACTAGGTGTGTGTGTGGGGGGGGGGGCAGGTTGCCAGCAGGGCCTGTGGGCTCGTCGCTGCAGTCTCCTGGGATTTCTGCATTGTTGTTGCTGGGGATCGCCCGGGGCTTCCCTCTGCTTCTCTCTGGGGGTGTGCAGTTGTCCGTGTCGGGGGACTCCCAGGGCTCCGGCCATTAGGGGCTGATGTGTGTCTGTGGCTCCGGTCCTCTCTATGTTACCATCATGTCCTGTGGGGGCGGGACTGTGGGTCCCCACATCCACTATTGAACAATCTAATGGAGAAATCTTATAGTGACAAGCATGCTCACACAGGTGTTTAGATACAGGTGTTTATCAGATACACACTCGGGTTGTGGTGGCCACTAAATACATCTTATATTACCATGTACCATATGAAATACTTTCTAATGATGTTATAAGTATCATTATACAGTATACTACATGTCGTTTTGTTGTTGTGGTTTCTCGGTTTTGTCTTTTTTTCTTTCCACAGGTCTAGAGGCTGACTTCAATGATGTTGATTTGTGTTCTTTTTATACCTCTCTCTCTCTCCTCTACTCCTATCACCTTCTTGCTCTTTTACCCCTTCTCTCACTTTTCTAGCTTTGTTTTATTCTTTGTCTTTTCATCCCAGTGTCCATTACATTTTAAACAAACCCAAAGCAAATTCTAATAAAGTTTTATCTGTATATCAAGTGGAGCAATAAGGCCAGCCATAATGCTTTGCTTGTGAAAGTCCAAAGGTGGGCGCCAGACCGCCAGGGAGCGCTAAAGCGCTAATCCGCTTATAGCAGACCTAAACAATTTGTTAGCTTTACAGCGGATTGACTAACTTTTATAATTCATAAGCGGATTTGCGCTATTTTTATTTAAAATGCAGTACCGCTAATAACTAATTAAAAAAAACTTATTTACGGGCTCTTAAATCAACCGGACGACTGCTAACAGACCATATCCTGTCAGCGCCGGATGTGGTCCGTGACAAAAAAGCGTCCCCCTCAGTCTCTTGGCTAGAGAGAGCGCAGTTAGCAGCCAGTGTGTTACTCTGCAGCCTTATTGCTTGTTTTCGAAGAGTCAGACATAGGGCTGTGCGATATGACGATATATATCGTGGGGACGATAGAAACGTGTCTATCGTGCTACTTTCCTTCTATCGTCTCTATCGTGATAAATAAGAATAAAAAAATAACTGTCGCAAATAAGCTTCATATTGTGGTTTTGCGAGATGACGGCGCGGCTTTATGTTTGACGCACGCGCGGGTTTGCGACACATGCTTTACGTGGTTAAACTCGAGAGCAACAGAGACGCAGGCGCATGAAGCCGGTGTCTCAACCATAGATCTCAACAAGGAGAAAACAGCTGCACAGGCAGCCCAAGAAGAATAACTTTTACCAAAAAGAGGGGGAAGCTCACCTTGTTAGCTTCCATTATTTCGCTCCGCTGAAACTCGGAGACAAAATGGGTCCAGAGGACACGAACCCAGAGTCCAACCGAGTCCGAACTCGGGTCCAGTTAACCAATACAAAACAGACCAGAGACACAACAGAACCGCAATCAAACGCAACGTTTTCTCTTTTCTGTTTCTTGCTTTGTTTACTCAAACTTCAGAGCGGATTTCTTCTTCGTGAGTTTCATTAGCAGCTGTTGTTTTACCGCCACCTGCAGGAAAAATTTGGACCAAAGTAGAAAAGGAGTTGTTTGTTTGTTTGTTTGTTTGTTTGTTTGTTCATTTTATAAAATGAAATACAACAATTAACGTATTCATAATAGAAAAAAAATAATAAAATGAAAGGTAGCAGATGAAGAATAAATCTTATTAAATCTGCTCCTTATTCATCTAATAGTCAAGGTACAGGTATTACTTTTTACCTCTGCTGAGTAAACATTTATTATGTGAATAGAATAGAACTTCTTTAACAGAAAACTCAAACATAAAACATGCCCAAAACAAACTACAAGAAATGCTCTTTTAAACAAAGAAATTTTAATGTTTTGCATAGTGTTGTTCAACATCTACAAAATGATTCAAGACAGCATTTCTGAAAATAATTGAAATTAGTTTTTACTTTAAAAAAAAGACAAACACACACAAACTAACAAACTATATTTGTTAGTTTCCTCGTTTATCACAGACTCCCTTCTTAAATAAACAATTTAAATACATTAAAAAAAAAACAAACACACACAAACTAACAAACTATGTTTGTTAGTTTCCTCGTTTATCACAGACTCCCTTCTTAAATAAACAATTTAAATTTAAATACATTACTGTATACAATATTTTAAATAAACAATCCATACAGCATGTGTTGTTTATGTAAAATATTGTATACAGTATGAAAATTTAAATTGTTATATTATTCAGACATAACTTCCAAAGCTCAATGTATGGATCCAAAACATTCCAGTTCTGTTGATGGTTGGGGATTAAAACCCTTGTTAAGTGTTCTGCAGTGCCATTTCAAGTTCAAGTTTTTTAGTGTTCCTCTGTTTTCCTTCAATGTCTTGTCTGAACAATTCATTCATTCAGCTTGTTTTTTAGCACTTGTGCTTTTGTTGAGAGACATTTTCCATCCAGTTCCATTATATATTTTTTGCAAAACCTCAAATGTGTACTTAAGTTTTGTGGGGTAGCTCAAGTCCAGTGAGTAAATGAGGCCAACAAAATGGCGACTGCATTTGCAATGTTACCAAGGTTATGAAGCACTTCGACTCCTTCAATGTTCCAACCTTTTCAAGTCCAACTGTAGGTTCTGCAGCTT
>JBBPBX010066456.1:5244-19662 GCA_038048925.1 Garcialebias charrua | reverse complement strand
TGTTAGTTTTTGCAAACAAAATGATAAATCACTTTAATTTTGCTTTAAAAGTGATTTTGAACTTCAAGCTGTGTTTAATCGTGGGAAATCCGTTTACACCCGAACGCACCATCTGTGATGTAATGTCCAGAGTTGAGGCAGAGCTCTGAGCTTGTCACGGTGTGCGCAGCTCCACATGAAGGTCAGTCTGATACAGCATCAGACCTAAATTAGATCCTGTTGTTTCTTGTTCCATCACCCAAACTATTTTCTGCTTCCCAAAATGAAGACAAATAGCTCAAATCTTCACCTAGATTGATAAATTAGTCAAGTTTTAAAATGTCCGCTATTGAAGAGACTGGAGCCCTCTGCCTCTCACTCTGGACATTACGTCACAGATGGTGCGTTCAGGTGTAAACGGATTTCCCATGATTAAACACGGCTTGAAGTTCAAAATCACTTTTAAAGCAAAATTAAAGTGATTTATCATTTTGTTTGCAAAAACTAACATATTTAAATGATAAAATATATATATTTTGAGCAATTTGATGAATAGTAGAAAAATCACGTCAGTGGATCTTTAACCAAGGCTTCTCATGACAGCACACATGCAAATTAAAATCACCAATAATGACTACACAATCATATTTTGGTGAGATTTCAGCCAAGAAATCAGAAAATTCATTGATGAAATCCTTAGACTGAGGTGGACGGTAGACGACTACATAAAGTCGAAGGTGAATGGCCGAGTTCAAAGACAGTCAGCTCAAAACTGGATCAGGAAACCGGGATGGGCAGTTGTTTACAGTCAAAAGTTGATTTGAATAATGTTAATAATCCACCACCACGCCAGCCTGATGGCCGTAGGTCGTTAAAATATGGACAGTTGGGTGGTAATAATTCTGTCAAGACGCTGGACTCACCTGGCAACATCCAATATTCTGTGATGAAGAAAAAAGCTCAGGAGGTGAGAGGGTTGCACACTTGACAAGTTATGTGATATGGCCCTTACATTGTATGACACTACGTAGGTCTACGTCTACATGTGATTCTGTGTAATAATGTCACTAACTGGTCAGAGTTGAATAGCTCTTTGAAAAGAACAGATCTACAAGATTCAGCTCTCTTCAAAGAATGATAAATCCCATCTATACTCTCAGTGAGAAGGATGCAGGATCCCCTTGTGGCTGGGGGCCTTTCTGACTGGAGTTTGCATGTTCTGTTCGTGCACTTGTGAGTTTTCTCCATGTACTCCAGTTTTCTCCCACAGACCTGGGCACAGGCATGCATGTCAGGTTCAATGGTATCTCTAATTTGTTCCTTGGTGTGAGTGAGCATAGTTGTTTTCTCATTTGTCTATGTGGTCCTGTGATTGACTGGAAACATGTCTAAATTTTCCTCATTGTCTTGCACAATGACTGTATGACATGGACACAAGCTGCCCCTGACCTAGAGAGAAAAAATGGGTAAAGAAAATGGATTGGTTTAAATTTTTATTAATTTATACCCAACCCAATGATAAATTCTGACATAAAATTATTAATGCAATTTATAATTAGGCCCAAGTCTGCTGATCTTTATTTCAAAAAAGCACTCCAGCAAATCAAATTCTGACATAAAATTATTAATGCAATTTATAATTAGGCCCAAGTCTGCTGATCTTTATTTCAAAAAAGCACTCCAGCAAATCAAATCATAAACCTGTGGGCAAATGCCAAGGCTGTCACGATAACGGTTCCGGTGGAGGACGCAGACCCAGGCGAAAAGGTCTCAGAGACACGGAGTGTAAAATAATAAACACTTTAATAAACAAAACAAAAAGACTGACGGTGCAGTAACTTACAAACGAGGGAAATAATGGCTCCACCAGACATCAGGGAGATATGGTTATGACCCGGCGAGGAACAAATGAAATGAGAGGGCTTTTATACATGAGGGAGAGTGAGTGAAATCAGTGCTACCTGGCAGGTGGCTGATGACAACAGGTGAAACCGATTAGGGATGCAGACTGGAAACTGAGGAGTGAGTGAAAACAGTAAAAACATGACAGGCGCAGAGCCTGACAGGCGCAGAGCATGACAGAACCCCCCCTCAAGGGTGGCACCCGACACCCCCAAGAAGGGCCACCCACAACAACAAGGGCGGGCGGAGGGAGGCAACAGGCAGGACGGTGGGCCAACAACAGCCAGATCCGGGGGGCGCCCAGGAGGACGCCCATCACCAACAGCCAGATCCGGGGGACGCCCAGGAGGACGCCCATCACCATCAGCCAGATCCGGGGGTTGCCCAGGAGGTTGTCCATCGCATCAGCCAGATCCGGGGGTTGCCCAGGAGGTCGCCCATCGCCATCAGCCAGTTCAGGAGGACGTCCAGGAGGTCGTCCATCGAGCGACGATACGTCAGGCGGGCGACCAGAGTAACGCCCAGCAACGGCAGGAAACACAACCCCAAGGTCAGGGAAGTAGTCGGCCGGAACACCTTTGTCGTCGTCGGCCGGAACACCTTTGTCGTCGTCGGCCGGAACACAGTCGTCGGCCGGAACACAGTCGTCGGCCGGAACACAGTCGTCGGCCGGAACACAGTCGTCGGCCGGAACACAGTCGTCGGCCGGTACACTGCCATCGTCGTCGCCAAGACCCTCGTCGTTGGGCGCCGAGATGTCGTTGGGCGCCGAGACGGGCGATACGACGTCTGCGGCGCTGGGATCCCCGTAGTCAGGACTCTCTGAGACGTCGTTGGGGACCTCGTCGTCAGGACCCTCTGAGACGTCGTTGGGGACCTCGTCGTCAGGACCCTCTGAGACGTCGTTGGGACCACGTCGTCTTCTTCGGTCGGCGAGACGTCTGCTTCATCGAGACCCTCTGAGACGTCGTCTGTTTTGTCGAGACCCTCGGAGACGTCGTCTGCTTCGTCAAAACCCTCGGAGACGTCGTCTGCTTCGTCGAGACCCTCTGAGACGTCGTCTGTTTCGTCGAGACCCTCGGAGACGTCGTCTGCTTTGTCGAGACCGTCTGAGACGTCGTCTGCTTTGTCGAGACCATCGGAGATGACGTGGGGACCCTCTTCGTCTACTTTGGTCGGCGAGACCGGCGTTGAGAGGCCTGCAGCAGCCGAAACGTCGAGGTCTACAGCAGCCGAAGCGTCGAGGTCTGCAGCAGCCGAAGCGTCGAGGTCTGCAGCAGCCGAAGCGTCGAGGTTTGCAACAGCCGAAGCATCGAGGTCTGCAGCAGCCGAAGCGTCGAGGTCTGCAACAGCCGAAGCGTCGAGGTCTGCAGTAGCCGAAGCGTCAAGGTCTGCAGCAGCCGAAGCGTCGAGGTCTGCAGCAGCCGAAGCGTCGAAGTCTGTAGCAACCGAAGTGTCGAGGTCTGTAGCAACCGAAGCATCGAGGTCTGCAGTAGCCGAAGCATCGAGGTCTGCAGCAGCCGAAGCGTCGAGGTCTGCAGAAGCCGAAGCGTCGAGGTCTGCAGCAGCTGAGGCGTCGTGGTCTGTAGCAGCCGAGGCGTCGTGGTCTGCAGCAGCCGATTCAGAGTCATTTGCGGTTGGTCCCTGATCTCCAGTGACAGGGAGGACCTCAGCAGGAACGAGAACCCCTGGTGTAGTTCTTAGTCTGGGCGCCGGCACAGGTCTCTGTCTGGGCACTGTCACGGGAACTGGGTCTGGTACAGCTGGATCTGAGGAGCTGAGAGTTGTATCATCTGGTGAACTCAGCTGTGAAGCAGATGGTGTGTGGCGAGGCCCCCCAGGCTGAACAGCAGGAGTGGAACCAGTCTAGGAGGTGCTGGTATGTGAAGCTGCTACTGGGCTCAGATGTTCAGCTGTGGGTGGAGGGGTGAGATCTGCAGCTGTCTGTGAGCTCTGACGTTCAGCTGCCGTGGAAGAGCTCAGAAGAGGACTTGATGAAGAAGGGGAGCTGTGATCAGTAGGTGGTGAGTTGGGAGGTGGACCTGGCTGAACGCGAGCAAGCAGCAGTGAGCGTAACACACAGCTCTCCTTCCACGCCTGCTCAAACAGTTGCCACGCCCCCAGCGAGTCGTCTTTGTTGTTAGCTACGGTGTATGAGGAAATGATGTCCTCTGCTGCGATTAATCTGCTCCACCAATCACTGGAGCTGCGACATCCTCTCCTCTCACGGCAGGTGCGCAGGAGCGTGTGACTTCTATGCTCCCAGCAACAGGAGCGCATGGGCGCGCAGCCTCCTCCGTCAGCTCCAATCTCCCCTCAGTCCTGTCAGAACAACTGTCAGCCCATGGGCTGACACATGCCCCCCCCCCTCCCCCCTTTGAAAATTTCCCCGGCTTTTCTGACAGCCGACGTGGAGAGTTTGACGGTGGGCGGGGTTGGAACCCGGAAATGTCCACTCGTTCAGCCTGGCGGCGACGTGGTCTGAGAGTCGGTACCGGATCCATCCAAAACCCATTTGGGTCTAAGTCCTCGTCCTCGTCTGAGTCGGACCACATAGAACCGAGTGTTGGAACAAAGGGGGAGGACGGCCAAAGAGCTGCGCGGCTGCCTCTGAGCTTCCTCCGTTCTTCCACCTCGACCAGAAGCGGGGATGAGAGAATCTCCGTGTCCAAGCTGTTGTCCCCCCAGCCGGTCTCTGCACGAACCCCGTACATGCGAATGACGGTCGGCTCGTCCTGTCCTGGGGCCGCGTCCGTCAGTTGCTGAGCGGGTCTGCTGTTCCGCCTGCGGGTCCTGCGATTTCGTGATGGCCGGGTCATACTGTCACGATTACGGTTCCGGTGGAGGACGCAGACCCAGAATGCAGGCGAACAGGGCTTAGAGACACGGAGTGTAAAATAATAAACTTTTAAATAAACAAAACAAAAAGACTGACGGTGCAGTAACTCACAAACGAGGGAAATGATAATGGCTCTACCAGACATCAGGGAGATATGGTTATGACCCGGCGAGGAACAAATGAAATGAGAGGGCTTTTATACATGGGGGAGAGTGAGTGAAATCAGTGCTGCCTGGCAGGTGGCTGATGACAACAGGTGAAACCGATTAGGGATGCAGACTGGAAACTGAGGAGTGAGTGAAAACAGTAAAAACATGACAGGCGCAGAGCATGACAGGCGCAGAGCATGACAAAGGCTGGTACAGAGTGAGCTGAGGTGGACGGAGGCAGGCAACAAAATAATGTGCGCACCAAGAAAGCTATGCTCGTAAAAAGGCACAGGTTAAACAAAAACTGTCCACTCAAAGCTCAGCCACATTTGGTAGCAAACACCTAGAATTAAGTGAGACACACAAAAAAGTATTTATTTTATCAGAATTTTTCAGCTATTTTGAGTCACCAATCAGTCTCCAACAATAACAGCTCATTGAGACTGTGCCACATTATGGTATCTACATAGAGAACACAATGCAGATCAACATTGTACCTCCTTTCTTCTCCTCTGTTGTCCTATAGTAGTGTGCAATACTGTCTTAAGTTGCAATGAAATGACGTGTTTTTTCATGTGATCATGTCACCAACTTCATTTATTGAAAGGTGAAGCAGCATCCATTGACGTTGTACCCTTCATTCAACCTTTATTTATACAGGCTAGCCTCGTTGAGTCACGGGGACTCATTTACAAGAGGGACCAGTCTCACTCACACCAAACAGCCATCCACTCTCACACCTAGGGTCAAGTTAGAGTCACCAATCAGCCTAACAAGCATGTTTTTTGGTCTGTGGGAGGAAACCGGAGTACCCGGAGGAAACCCACGCATGCACGGGGAGAACATGCAAACTCCACCCAGAAAGGCCCCAGACCGGGATTTGAACCGGCAACCTTCTCGCTGAGAGGCAGCAGCTCTACCAGTTGTGCCACCGTGCTGCCCTTGAGCTGGATGAGAGTGACATGACATGCAGTATGCTCCCATTAGATTATTAATTAGAATAACTTTTCAGTTAGAACATCAGCAACTTTATAATTGTTATAGAATTGGAAACATGTTACAAACAAATGCTTTTATTAGAATATATGCACTAACAAAATATAAGCTTGATCACACAGTTTTTGTAAATGAATCAAGACTTCAAAAATCTTCCTGAAGTTGCCTTTTTGTAAGACAGAATAGTATTACTACAAATTTTTATTATGTAAAATACAGGCCTGTTTGGAAACAAATCTTTAAAAATTCAAATGAACTGCTGACATCTCTTAGAACCGTCCCTTAGTTAATCTAAAATTTAATTTTCCTGCAGTGATTGTTGTTGATTTGGTTTTCTCCGCTGTTGTGCTGCATTGTACCTGATCATGTCATTAGACCTGTATTTTTGTTGAAGTTTTTTTTGAAAACACACAAACATAGATAATTTTCCCCTTCACAGTTTTCACAACGTAACGGTCGATCTGATTGGATTTTGGAGATTCATGCTGGGAAAATCTCTGTATTAATTAGACAATATGATTGCTCAAAATAACTACAATCAAAGGTTTCCTAACAAAGCCTTATTGACAGGACAAACACATTTGAATATTTTTAACTCAAATTAGCATGCCACAAAAAAGCATAATGAGAAATAAGGCCTAGCATTCCTTAAAAACGCTAGTACTGCTGAAATGCCAGAGTGTTAATCCACAATAATCTCACGGCAGTGCTGGGTAGCGCTAATCCAAAAATTAGTTCCGCTATTTCTAAAGCACTTATTAATTTATTTAGGTCTGCAATTTCAAAAGCGCTTATGTATTAGCAACGCTAGCGGACGCTAATGCTAATAAGCTAACGTGCTAATGACGAACTACTTTTTAAAATCCAGCAGATTTGACCATTTCGTGAAACTGTCAAGCTCAGAAAAACTTGTGCTATAACATCAGTTATGAAATTTTTTTTTTCTCAGCAAAGAAATAATTGTTTTTACCGTGTTTTCTTGGAATGTCCTTAGCTTCTGTGGCTGTCGCGGATGCCATTTTGAACAGTGCTAATGGCGAACTACTTTTTTAAATCCAGCAGATTTGACCATTTTGTGAAACTGTCAAGCTCAGAAAAACTTGTGCTATAACGTCAGCTATGAAATATATTTTTTTCTCAGCAAAGAAATGATTGTTTTTACCGTGTTTTCTTGGAAAGTCCTTTGCTTCTGTGGGCGCCGCCATTTTGAAGAGGGCAAATGAGGCGCTGACGCGTCGCGTAGGCCGCTGAGAAACATCCATAAGTTCACCCTCCATGTTAAAAACTCTTCGTCTGACTCTTCGAAAACAAGCAATAAGGCTGCAGAGTAACACACTGGCTGCTAACTGCTATAGTGTCTATGGAGAGAGTGCTCTCTCTAGCCAAGAGACTGAGGGGGATGCTTTTTTGTCACGGACCACATCCGGCGCTGACAGGATATGGTCTGTTAGCAGTCGTCCGGTTGATTTAAGAGCTCGTAAATGCGTTTTTTTGTTTTTACTGATAGATAATTAGTTATTAGCGGTACTGCATTTTAAATAAAAATAGCGCAAATCCGCTTATGAATTGTAAAAGTTAGTCAATCCGTTGTAACGCTGACAAATTGTTTAGGTCCGCTATAAGCGGATTAGCGCTTTAGCGCTCCCTAGCGGTCTGGCGACCACCTTTGTCTTACGGTATTAAGAGATGGAGTCACTCTATGCCACATTAGGTCTCATAAAATCCGTTGGTCTTCAAAATATGTTTTGAGTATGACTCTCAACTAGTACCACACCAAATTGTACTTTGTAGCTCACTATTTGCACAATTGAGAGATATATGTACTTCTGTGTTGGCCAATGTTGATTAGCTGTGGCAGCCATCTTGAATTGAGATGACTCCAAACATTAAACAGTTGTAGATGTACAATGAGTGATTACTTTCTGAAGTCCAAGTTGGTGCTAGTTCATTGGTTCATGAGGTATTTTCCTAACAGACAGATTGAACTAACCATAGTTAATTGTAAACTGTTAAGAAAAGGTATGATCAGTTAGCTCTAAGTAGAAGTCGTTTATGACTTTCAGCTTCAAACTCACCAAACTGAAGCTCAGTATAAAGTGATTCAGCCATTATTGTCATTAATGCTCTTTGACACATTTTTAAATAGCAGCAGTCAGGGAAGGGAAGGGAAGTCTGAGATTGTCATCACTGTATGTTCCCATTGAATGTTAAAATTAGTTCTCTGCATTTAACCCATCACACTTGAGATACACCCAGGTGGAGCAGTGGGCAGCTACAGCACACGGGGAGCAATTAGGGATTAGATGTCTTGCTCAGAGACACCATGACACGTGGGCATGGCTGGGAGTTGAATCGAGACTTTCTGGTCCCAAGTCTACCTCTACCCCATCTCGGCCAATCATAGGTCCCGCAACCTTATCCTAGATTAGCTAATTCTATATAATCCAACATTCATTTTACTTGTTTGGACCTTTAATTTGAATACACATGAACTTAAAACAAAGAACCAAGTCCAGCTGCTTTTAATGCCTCTACACAAAAGGCAATGAGCACAGCAACAGCAGGTCTACAAATGCATAAGCCTTTTTTCTTCATTCTCTTTGACAAAAAGCTGCTTCACAAAAATAATAATTAAAAAAAGAAACACAATGAATGAAAAGCAACGGTCAAGAAACAGAGCCCTGGCATCAAGGAGATGAAGGAAAACAAATGAAAGAAAGGAGTGCAGAATATGAAATAACACAAGTTGTGTGGGTGTGACGGAGGAAGAGGAGTTTACTATAATCATCAGTTCAAAGCTGACATGTGGCAGTGGGCACAAGCTGAGCGTGACAGAGATGAACATGTGGATGATGTGCTAACAAACATATAAAAGAAGAAAAAAACAACAGATAAGACAAAAACTTTCTTCACGTCATGGAGAAAAGTGCACTAAACATAATTTGATGCTCAACACAGCTGAGATCTTTTTTGTCTTTCTGAGCAATTGCCATTTATTTGGCTTTTTTCCCCTTCCTATGCCTTTCTTCTTCTTGTGCTACACATGTTCGCCGTCAGTCATGCACAGAACGAGGGGGTGAGCACAGTGGATAATGTTGGCATGGCAACCACTTGCTTATATATTTCTCCCTACACACCATATAAAAGCAGCTACGGACAAGAATAAATCCTTATTTCTGTGTAGGACAAATGCTGTGGCAGAAGGGAAAAGATTGCAATCATAAAGGTGCAATTTTTTGAATAGATAAATGAACAGAGTTAAAGCTAAATAAAAGGAGTAGGAAAAACTGACAAAAAGGATCAGAAAGGGGAAGATAAAAACGCGGAAAAGAAATTGACTGACGTTTTTGCTGTGATTTCTAAAGATGATGTCATTTTCCTGTTATTTTTATAGGTTTGGAATCACAGAAGCCACAAATACATTTCAAGTTTTTTTTTAAACTATCTTGTAATAAAAAATGGATATATGCATGTCAGAGTCAGAGTCAGAGTCAGAGGGATTTATTTGTCATACACATCACATGTGGTACATGTGGTGGAATGAGATTTTGTACACAGGGTCTCAGTTACATCCCACAATAAAAAAGTAAAAGAAAAACTGCAATAATATCTGATATGAAATAAGAAAAACTAAAAATACACTAAGCACTAATAGCATAAAAACAATATGCCAAACAGTAGAATGAACATGAGTCTGTGTGAGCAGATGAGTGCGAATGAACACAGCAACATGAAACAGATCAGCAGCAACATGAAACAGATCAGCAGCAACATGAAACAGATCAGCAGCAACATGATGTGATATTTCACAGTGATTATTCTGGTTAGAGATTCATGAGTCTAACAGCCTCAGGGTAGAAGCTGTTCCTCAGTCTAGTGGTTCTACACTTAATGCTCCTCAACCTCCTTCCTGAGGGGAGCGGGGCAAAAAGTGTGTGTGCTGGGTGAGTGGGGTCCTTCATGATGCAGGTGGCTCTTTTCCTGCATCTGGAGGTGTAGATGTCTGTGATGGTGGGGAGACTGACTCCAACATCTTCTGTGCAGCCTTCACCACTCTCTGCAGAGCTTTTCTTTCTGCAGCTGTGCAGCCTCCATGCCACACGTTGATGCTGGAGCACAGGATGCTCTCCACGGCACACCTGTAGAAGGAGGTGAGGACTGAGATTCCTGACCAGCTCCCTCAGCTGCCTGAGGAAGTAGTATCTGATTAACTTTCCTGATCAGGCTGGTGGTGTTGTTGCCCCAGCTGAGGTTGTCATTCAGTTGCACACCCAAGTACTTGTAGTTGGAGGCCACTTCCATATGCTCTTATATTCATGGGGAGGGGGGAGGTGTGTTTGTTCCTTCTGAAGTCCACGATAATCTTCTTTGTCTTCTTCACCTTGATGTGAAGATTGTTTTTCCCGCAACAGCTTTCCAGGTGTTCCACCTGGAAAGCTGGACTCATCGTTGTTTGTGATGCATCCCACCACTGACCCTAGTCTGTTTGTTAATAAGCCTACCGGTATGTAATTTTGATTAAAAAATATAAAAAATGCTCCAGAAATCTTTGAGACAACATAATGATTGTGTTAAACAGTAATTATTTTGTTTGCAATAAATGTAATTATTTTTATTACCTCTTAAAATTATTCAGTGATAAAGTTCTTTCAGTATTTTAAACTATGCAAAGACCCATGCACAAATGCCGGCTTACCCACAAACGTCTCCTACAGGCAAGTCTACAGAGAAGAATTTGGCAAAACCATGCATGTGAATTGCATTTCACTTGCTCCTGTTTAGCCCCACAGGAGGTTCCAGACTGGCCATTTAGACTTTTTGTCATGCAAATCAAATTATACAAGTCTTATGAAAAACTAAGAATTTATATCTGTACTTCTTGTGTACACCTGAATCAAGTCAGGTAACGGTTAGCATACACAACATTTGCAACGACAGTAAGATGCACAACTGAGGCATGGCCATTTTACAGTTCACGTGCCTCGAAAGTACTGCACAAGTACTCCACACATGCTGTTTGTACGGTCATGCAAGCCAGAAGTGTCCCCATGTGTGGCAAACATGTAGGGCACAAAATCCACGTGCAGCATGAGCGGTAAGAGCCTAGAGTATAAATATTGAGAAGGAATTGGTCTAGAGAGCAGCACAGTGGGGCAGTTGGTAGAGCTGCCGTCTCTCAACAAGCAGGTCGCACTGATTCAAATCCTGGCCAGAGCCCTTTCTGGGTGGAGTTTGCATGTTCTCTCCGTGCATGGGTAGGTTTTCTCCAGGCACTTCAGTTTCCTCCCACAGACCAAAAACCTGCATGTTAGACTGATTAGTCACTCTAAATTGTCTCTTGGTGTGAGTGAGAGAGTGAATGGTTTTGTCTCATATACTGTATCACTATGTGACCCTGAGATAGACTGGAGACCTGTCCAGGGTGTCCCCTGCGGCACATCTCAACAAAGAAGTTGCCTCTCGCACAGTGACTGCTGGACATAGGCAACAGTGACTCATGCAACCCGAAAATGAAGAAGCGGTTAAAGATATTGGATGGATGAATGGATTGAATCGGTGTATAGCATGAAGCATTAAAAAAAGGAAGAAGGCAGCTTTTGTTGTTCTGCCACAATCACTGAGAATGTTGGTCATTTAAAAGAAAATAGATGGTGAGAAGCGTGAGGAGAAGCGTAAAGAGATATCGTCTTCTTTACTCATACAGGAACACCAGAGTCGGAGCATAAGGCAATACAATCATTGGTGGGTGTGTTCATAGATTGAACATCAGAGTGATTGGCATGTGAGAAGAGAAGTCTGAGATTGTCAACATTGTATGTTCCCCTAAAATGATGACATTAATTCTCTGCATTTAACACACCACACCTGAGATACACCCAGGAGGAGCAGTGGGCAGCTATTGAATACCCGGGTATTAAGGATTACGATAGGTGTCTTATGCTGGTGAAGATTCTCAGTCGTCCAGGACATGATTAAATCAAAAAAAGGTGTTCAATACAAGATCAACTGGACTCTATTTGTTACAGAAAACGTTTCGACCTCTATCCAGAGGGCTTTATCAATTCATTGAATTGATAATTGAATTGATAAAGAATTGATAAAGCCCTCTGGATAGAGGTCAAAACGTTTTCTGTAACAAATAAAGTCCAGTTGATCTTGTATTGAACGCCTTTTTTTTTTTTTTGATTAGGTGTCTTGCTAAGAGACACAAGGACATGTGGGAATGTCGGGGAGTCGAGCCACAACTTTCTGGTCCCAATTCAGCTTTCCTACCTCTACCCCATCTTGGCCTCCAAAATATAAAATATATTTAAAATATTACATATTTAAAATATGGGTCCTCAGCAGAATTTTTTTTAAATAGTACAGATAAAGTTTAAGTCAAGTACAGGTTGCATGCCTGACTTGTTCATCAGATGGAAAAATCCTACTAACCACTTCTGTCTCAAATGCACCCTGTCTGTACTGCTGAGACAGGCTCGTGCAAACATCTTACATCCTCACACACTGATCACGTGCACCGCAGATATGTTTTCTACAGGCTAAACTCACAACTTTTTCCATCCATTGAACAAGTCAGGCATGCAACCTGTACTTGACAAACACTTTATCTGCACTATTATTATTTTTTTTTTTACTTTCCACTAAGGAAACATATTGTAAATTTATTCAGAGCAAACACACCCGGTAGTTTGGTCAAGGAAGCTCAAAATGCCACTTTTTGATTTAGAAAGCTGCTGAACAGGATTCCTCCCTGACTCGAGGCAATGTTCATGCAGTTTTAAGAAGCTTTGGGGTTACTATCAGAAAACATATTACTTTTTTCTGTCACTGCTGTGTTTATATTCAAATTTAAAATGTATAGTGAGAAAAGCTGATCTTGTGCAAAAAAAAAAAAGGGCAAATTGCTTAAATCTGCTGAACTGCATCAGAACATGTTCCACCATTACTGCTGTCTGACTTGTGAATACAGGGGTGAGATGTATCAGATAAAGGGGGCAAGGCAAATTAAGCACAAACTCTGAAGCTAAAATCAGGCAGTGCACTTTTTAAAGTTTAAAATGTCTCATTCTTCTGCTGCTCTTGGGTCAAAATGGCCCATAATGCTGTTGGCTGTTTTCTCTGCATTTTTGTTTAAGCTTTAGAACCTGCATTTCAACAATCCTGATAGTGAAACAAACATAGAGAACCTATTGATTGGCCTCATTTAGATGCAACAGATGTTAATTTTATGAAATAAGCAGATTAGAGTAGAAAAATGTGGCGCTGACATCTCAGGCAGAGCTGAGTAAAGGAGACACATCTCAACAAATAAGTTGTTTTTCCACGGCTCCCTTCTGCAGGCAAACAAATGATTTGGGGGTTGTTTCATACCCTTTTTGACCCAACCTTGACTCAAACCTGCAGCTTCAGGAATATAAGACTCCAGCACCGATCTAACAGCCCCTCTCAACAATCAGGGAGTCATTTTGTCAATTGCTCTTCTGTGTGCACCACAAGACGGGCAGTGTTTCATGTGCAGACTGACATCTGCTGTTTTTATTGTACCTCCATTTTAGCTGATATCTGGCTAATTTATGACACAATGTGCATTCAGCAGAATGGAAGAGGAGTTTGACTTTTAGACAAACAAAGCAGGCCTGTAAATAGGAAATTATATTCAACTTTTCATGCCAGTGACCACTGAATCCATCTCCTCACTGGAGAAAACATGGTGAGGTGAACTACCCTGATTGGTGGTTTTATTTCACTTTCCAGAAGTTTATTATGAAAGAAAAAATAATGTGACATGCAGGTTGGTCTATTATGCACCAAGCAATTTGCAAGCTTCCATTTAGCCATTAATTCACATCATGCCATGTGTTGGTATTGGCATAATAGGGCAACACATTTGGCCCCAGCCCACACTCAACTATGGCTCAGGAGACTAATGAGGCCTTTCAGATCTATTGTTGGGACTTAAGCTGTGTGCATGTTGGTGCACGTGTGTGAACATGTACAGATTACTGGTGTGAAAAGATAACAGCCTCTTTGACAGCATTTTGGGAGACTACGGCAGTTGTTTTCAGCGTAAACAAGGTGCCCAGAGGTGCACAGCAAGCCCAATGTTATCTCTCATAAGTGAACCATCATTTTGTCTGCTTCACTACTCAGGAGTCTGTTGCTCCTTTCAATACTGGCCACTATGTTAGTAAGATACTGTACAGAATCGCAGAGCGCTTCACAAGAAAGGTCTGATGAATAACCAAAGACCTAGCATTCCTTGAAGGAACGCTTTACACTCACTGACTTTCATGCCAAAATTTTAGACCATTATAGCCATTGTGCTCAAATAATAGAAATAATGTTGCGCCAGATCTGATGTGGTAAAATGAAATCTTGCAAGGTCTGGTACTGCTTAACTCCTGGAAGTCCCTTTAACTTCATGACACCTGCACATTCCTTTTTTTACAAAAATCATAAAAAATATTTATTTTCTAGCAATACATGAACATTGGTATTCCCCCCCTTACTACACCCCAATATTTTTTTATAAACAGTGGTCCTTGGTTT
>JBBPBX010066455.1:0-19663 GCA_038048925.1 Garcialebias charrua | reverse complement strand
AAGTGAGTTTAAAGTGAAAGCATGGGAAGAATTGCAGGCTTGTAAAACTAATTAACCTTTTACTTGTCTTAAACGAATCCTACGACTTGCTTTAGATTCCCCTCAGACTGCATTTTAACTGTCTAGGGGTCAAACATGCTGTAAGACAGGGCCCAGATTACTCTGAAAATCTATCCTCCCTGGAACTGAGCACACATAATATGTCAGCTACACAATGAAGGGAGTGTGTAAACACAGTAGCAGGCGGTGACCTCTTGTTTGTGGCCCGCTGATCTCATGTGTTTGTTCAAATGAAGGGGTGTGTCTGCCGTTGGATATCAGGGAGGCAACTGTGGAGTGGCGTTGTGTTTCATAGGCGGCAGGCTGAGTGGAGGAATGTCGCCTGGACGTTCACCAGGCAGTTTACTTTAAACTGGGAGGTTCATTTGCCTTTTTTTTCATTGCCTGTTCGTTTGGCGTTCACAGAAACGGATGGTGTGGCAACATTAGGAACTCTTTAACTCGTAAAGTTTAACCAAAGGTTTTAATTCCTTGGTTGAGACCCGTCAAAGCTGTCAGCGTCTCACCTTTTGAACGCGGCCAGTCTTCTCCCTGTGAGCGTCCAGCTCCTGCCTCAGTCTCTCGTTTTCCATCATTAGCAGCTCCACCTGGCTGGGTTCCTCCAGACCAGCAGGGGGCAGGCTGTTAAATGTGTTGTAGCTGGGGGCTTCTGCTGCCTGAGCCAACTGAACATACCTGAGGGAGACATTGATTGTAAGTAACAACCACTTGAAGTGCAATGGTAGTCATGATCAAAATGGCCTTAACCTGAGCCACAGGTCTAATATATGACGATGGATAACATCAATTATAAACTCCCAGCAGTTGTTGACCATATAAAAGCCAAAGACGTGCGTCACACTGTGAACATTCTGCCGCTGAATGCCAAATATTGCAAACATTCACAAGGCTGGACATGTTCCTCTGTAAGTATTTTGAAATATGATGTTGCTGCAAGCGTGACTCACGACCATAAGTATGTGTTTACGCATGAGAAACACAAAAGGCGAGGATCGGGCAGGCTCGAAAAAATAATACCAAAGAATATGATGTCATGCTAACGCAGTGTGGAAAAACACGAAAGCTCCAACACACAGGTGAGGTGATGCAAACCAAGTCTTTACCTGTGCTGCTGAGGCTGCACTGTCTCCTGGATGAATGCCGGACCCTGGAGGGGGGCGGTGTACTCCGGCGGCGGGTTGCGTCTGTCCATGCTTTGCCCTGTGCTCTGAACGTACTGCGGCGTGTAGTAGGGAAGCTCCGGGTAGCTGTGGTAGTTGGCCTTGATGGCCTCGGCTTTAGCTGCAGCATCCCTCCTGTCCAGAGAAATCTGCATGAGGTGCTCGCTGAGTGAGCGCACGTGGCCGCACTTCTGCTGCAGCAGATCTGCTCCCTGGTGGAAGGCCCCATCGTGGAGCAGAAGCTGCCCCTGAGCCCAGCTGGAGGACAGGTACTGAGAGTGCACCTTGGCCTGCTCGTAGGTCGGCAGCATCTCGCCGTGCAGCTGGTAGCTGCTCTCCGAGTGGTGGTAGTCTCCCTGGTGCTCTTGGCCTTGAGGCTCCTGCCTCGCGGAGAGCTGAGGGAGCGCCGGGTCCTCCTGGGTCAGGCTCTCCAGTGAGGACCGTGGGCTCCTGCTCATGTCACTGGGCCCACTGTTGCTGCCACTGCTGCCTCCACGCAGGGCCTGCTGCTGGATGGCCAACAAGGTGCGGGTGTCTGTGGGGTTTCCATAGCGGAGCTGCTCCTGGATGAGGCGGTGCAGGACCGTGCCGGACGGCTCCTCGGTGGACGACATCGTTACACAGCGCGAACAACGTTCTCTCTCCGAGTATCAATGAAGTTGCTGCTTCTTCTCAATGTGGACAATGTTTAACTGATGTGAACCTGGAACACAAAAATACAGACAAATCAGATATAACAGTAATCTTAATAATAAAACAACCTATTTTACTGTTCTTAATTTGATATTAAAACAAAAGAAAACACCATTGTATACAGGAACAATGAGAAATGTGTGGAAACCATGCAGAAGTGAGCAACGAACACAAAAATACAGACAAATCAGATTTAACAGTCATCTTAATAATAAAACCACCTGTTTTACTGTTCTTAATTTGATATTAAAACAAAAGAAAACACCATTGTATACAGGAACAATGAGAAATGTGTAGAAACCATGCAGAAGTGAGCAACGAACACAAAAATACAGACAAATCAGATGAAAAGTCATCTTAATAATAAAACTGCCTACTTTACTGTTCTTAATTTGATATTAAAACAAAAGAAAACACCATTGTGTATACAGGAACAATGAGAAATGTGTAGAAACCCTGCAGAAGTGAGCAACAGCGACAACAATGCGATGTGGACACTTTTAGAAGCGCAGGCAAAACAGATAAAGTCGCTCACGGTGAAAGAAAGGCGCAAAATAAAACACATTTACTTTAATAACTCGACTCTAAAAATAGTTTAAATAGCGCCAGTCCAGTCTCATAAGTTGTACCTTCATGTTACAAGAGACATATCCAAGTTTTCAGGTTTTATCTAACAGGAGCGCCTCTTACCAGCTCGCGCGCTCCTCGTGTCGCCTCCTCGGTGTGGACGTGAAATTGCGCGTGTTTTCCAGTACATGTACAGTGATCCCCGGGAGTTTCGTGGAGTCAAACGTGTCTCATGTTGTCTCTGTCCCCCAGGACGGACTGCCTCGCTCCTCTTCTCGCAGGCTGTGAAATGATTGTGGAGGCAGAGCAGGCGGTAATAAGTAACCGAGGAGGGACTGAGGTCGGAATGTGAGGAATGTGAAGCGCGAGGTCCCCTCGGGGATCAGGAGTAAAAAACACGCAGGAGGAGGAGGAATGAAAACGCAGCACAGCGAAGAGGAGGAAAAAAAGTTTCACACAACCCCCCCTCCTAATCAGCTTTTTATATAGTGTACTGTGGATTGACTGTTGGATTGAAGCAAAACAGCATTACTGTGTTTTATGGTATTTTTTTGTACAGGGATTGTCTGGTGTCAGAATGACTGCAGAGCAGCTGAAACATAGATATAAACTAAACCATAACATAGATATAAACTAAACCATAGATATAACTACTATTTGAATGTCCAGAGGACCAGACTTAGCTTTTTTGGATAGATATAAACATTTTATTTCAACAAACCGGAACACCACAGTGCATCCTGATAAGAGTACGGTATGTGAATTAGCAAAGGTCAGTGAGTAATTTTTATCAAAATAAAAATACAGACACTTGCCTGTATGTTATGAGAGGTGGGTGGGTATAATCTCTGATCACACAAGGTCTTTAACAGTTTGTTTGGAATTTCTTCATCTTTCTGTATTTGATTTTTGAATGCGTGTCTTTTTCAAAAGCAACATTTTCAGTACGTTCCTCGCTACTTCGTGGTTCAACTTTCGCAGACTCGCTCTCTTGTGGTTATTCGACGATTAATATTAGTCATGCAATGGGGATGTACAAGATAAAAAAAAGTTAATGAAAAATACTTTGGACAGGTGCCACAATTTTGTAGTTTTCTTTCAGTAAGCTGTCAAAAGAACTACATTACCCAGAAGCCAACAGTACTTCCAACCGCTGCTCCCTGCTGAAATGGAGGGAACGTTTTGCAACACAAATCTACAGTGTATCTATAACGGCTTCCAACTGACGAAACACCGGCACGGCCTTTTGGTGTAAACTGGCACTTTAATGAATGCCGTGAAAACTACAGAAATAAGACAGACAGTACAAAATAAAATGTAAAACAGTAAATCAGTAAAAACAGTGAAACAGTAAAACATGCTTTAACAAAAAATACCTCGTGGCCGCTCGTCGTTAAAGAAGTCCTAGGCAAACTTTTCTTGTCCTATACAGTACATTCTAAATAAACATATAAAATATTAGAACATCATGACTGACAGATGTACAATATTTACAACAGTTATAAATACCTTCAGTCATATACATTCTTCAGTCCTATACTGTACATTCTTCAGTCTTATACATTCTTCAGTCAGTGAACCACCAAGGCTGCTGCGCGTCTGTCGTCTCTAGGCAACCGCTCATGTGTGTGGAGCACAGAAAATCTAGCCCCTCCCCTTCGTTCACACAGATCTTGTGACAACGGCACTAACAGAACAAACCCTCACAACAAAACAAATGCATACTGCACAAATATCACACTTTCAAAGCATAAACTAAACAAACCAAAACCAAAATATTCTAACTACTGAACAACAAATATTAATTCTTCTTTTAATACATAAATCATTTCAGTGACACTTACACTCCCACCAAAATCACCAATTGGTTCTCAATGGGATTTTTTAAAAGAGTGTCAATCTTATTCTATTTACTGTGTGTGTCAGTCTCAAGTAAGGTCACTACCTTGTGAATAGGTCTTTCTAGGTATATTAACCTTGTCAGTGGTTTTCCTTTGTCGAATGTAGTTTCACTAGTCTTTACTTTCACTTTTCGAACCTTGCCGTCTAGACTTTCTAAAGTCTCTGTTACTAAAGCTAGTTTCCATTTACATCTTGGAGCATTATCATCCTGTAGAATCACAATGTCGTTCACTTGCAGGTTTCGTGAAACTTTCTGTGGCATTTCTGTCGTCTTTGGAGGTTTGTGGCCTTTCTGTATCCTTAACGAAAGCTTCTCCTTGCACTAGCTTGAAAATGAACATTTTTGTGTCTCTTCTCTCTTCCAGATCTGTTGGTTTGTTTGTTCTTTGTTGAACACCTTTAAACTCTTTGATGAATCGCTTGAGTCTAGCAATAGCCTTTACAGCTCTCGACCAATCAGAGAACTTCTTTAAACGCTCTAGAACTGGATTCACTTCCTTTGACTGCACTCTGTGTGTATGACCTTTACTTAGTTGAAAATCTGTTTCTTCAGCTTCTCTTACTATTTCCTCTTTGACTGGAATATCTTGTTCCCAAAGGAGATAAGGGTTCTTCAAACGGTTTGATTCCTTTAGTTGAGTAGCGTTTAAACTCTTTGAGGTCTGATCAGCTGGATTTTCTGTTTTGGGTGGTAATGGGAGTTTGTAGTGCCCATTTTTCTTTCGTTTTTTGCCTTTGGTCACCTTTGACCTGAACCTGTCGTCCCGTGAGACTGGGTGGTTGTCTGTTCTGTGCTTACGAAAATCAGGTTCTAAAGTCTTTATCCCATCAATTGGGCTAACTTCCTTTACTTGTGTGTTACATACAAAATGAACATGTTTGGGTTCAACTGCTGATTGTGGCACAGGGGTTTCTTCACGAACAATGACTCTGTGACTTGTGCTGATGACGTCTTTATGATCTTGAACTTGAGGCAAGCCGCCAACTATGCTCCAACCGAGATCGGTTAACTGTGCGTAAGGTTGGTTCTCTTTGCCTGCGAGAACTTTGCGTGGCAGGAGGGCTTGTTGACAGTTATAGCCGATAAGTAGACCAACTTTGCATTCTAGCAAAGGAGGTAGCTTATTTGCCAGCCTTTCAAGGTGAGGCCACTTTAGGGCGGTTTCAGACGTTGGAATATGTGATCTGTTGACAGGGATAAACTCTCTTGTATAGACTGGAGGCAATGTGATTCTTCTTTCATGTTCATATCCTCTAACTTGAAGGTCAACTAGCTTGTCACATAGTATTACTGTTGACTTGGTGGACATAGTCGACAGTCGCAGATTGACTTTACCTTTATCCGTATCAAGATCTTGAGCTACTTCATCCAAGATGAAAGATGTATCACTCTGTGAGTCAAGGAGAGCATATACTAAAACTTCTTTGTTTGGTTGAATTTTTGATGAAACCCAGACAGGTACTATAGAGGATGTTAATGTGCCTGAAGTCGATCGGGTTACTCTATTAGAGATCGCTGGTTCAGCTTCTTCTTTAGTGTTGGCTTCTTCGTTTTGAGTGTTATCGCTCATTGCAGATAATACTCTTTTACGTTCAACAAACTTGTCGTCGTGTAAACATGTAGGATGTTTTCTTTGACATTTTTCGCACGTGCTCCTGGTATCGCACTCCTTCGAACGATGTCCTCTCTTCAAACATCCAAAACACAGCCTTTCTGCTTGTACAAACGTGATACGGTCTTGAACAGGGTTTTCTGTGAATTTTAAACATTCATTGAGTGTGTGACCGTTGTCTTTACAGAAAAGACAGGTTATAGTATATGTGTGGCTTGAGTCTGTTGTTAATGTTCTTGCTTGAATGACTTGGCTTCTTGAGTGTTTGCGTTCACTCATTTCCAAATCTTTTAGAGCTTGTACTGAGGCAATGGGATCACAAGCTATGTCAGCTTCAGTGGATATAAAATCAACAAACATGTGAAAGGATGGGTACCTTTCATCGCCAGCCCTTCTTGTTATTTCCATAGCTGTCCGGCTCCATCTTGTAGTCAGCCACTCTGGAAGTTTTAGCAAAAGTTTCTGAATTTCCATACAGTCATTGAGAACTTCTAATGCTGTTATATGTGACATTGCAGCTTCACAAGTCTTAAGGAAGTCAGCAAACTCTCTCAACTCACTTCCATCTTTGGAGTTTATTTTAGGCCAATTATTAAGTTTGTCTCTGAAACATTTTCCTATGGTGAATGGACTTCCAAAACGCTTTTCTAGCACCTTCCAAGCTGAATCGTATGCTTCGTCTGTGCCCACTAGGAGAAGGCCTTCAATTGCTCTTTTTGCCGGTCCACCAAGGTACTTTCTGAGATAATAAAGTTTCTCGTTCTTTGGAAGGTTTTTTCTTTCAATCAGGATTTCAAATGACAGCTGCCAGTCTTTAAACTTTAAAGGGTCACCAGTGAACAATACAGGTTCTGGAGTTGGAAGGCGATTAGCATTTATTGCTTCTGCCAGTATGTTAACCAGCTCATAATTTAGCTGTTGTTGAATTGCAACAGATGAGGCTTGTGTGGCTGGAGGGATGAATGGTGAGCTTGATGCTTGGAATGTTGGGTTTGTGGGGGCCTCAGGTTGTTCACCAGGATCTGGCTGAGCTTGGTTTAGGACTGTGGGGATGTGCAGCACAGATCCAAAGGGAGCTTGTGTGACTTGTGGGATGAATGGTGGGCTCGATACTTTAAGTGTTTGGATTGTGGTGACCTGAGGTTGTTCACCAAGATCTGGTTGAGCTTGGTTTAGGAGTGTAGGATGCAGCACAGATCTAAAAGGAGCTTGTGTGACTTGTGGGATGAATGGTGTAGATCTAAGGCTTGTAGCATTGTGGACTTGGGTCAAACTTGGAGCTTGAAAGGGAACGTGTGTTACGGTAGGAATTGCTTGAATTTCACTTTCTGTTTTAATACTGCGTAGTAAACTCCGACCTTCAGAAATACTTTCACCTTCATCATAAACCTTTGCTCGAGCCTTTGCTGCATTCAGTTTTTTAATTTCTTCCAAGCGTGCAATCTTTCTGCGTTTTTCTTCTATTATTTCCTGTTCTTCTAGATTCTGCTGGTCAATTACTCGTTGTCTTTCGAGATTCTGCTGGTCAATTACTCGTTGTCTTTCGAGATTCTGCTGGTCAATTACTCGCTGTCTTTCGAGCTCGGCTTGCTTTTCTTCTAGCTGTCTTTTGAACTTCTGACGTTCTAACCTTTGTAGTTCAGCTGCTTCCTTTTCTTGCTCCTCCATTACTGCTAATACTTCTTTGGATGCAGCTGCCTCTGCCTCTGCTTCCAGTCTCTTGCTTAATTGTGAGCATGATTGGAATGAACTACCTTTAGACCTTTGTGATCTTGACCTTGACGTAGTGCTTTCAGATCCTAAGCATGATCCTACATCTGGCCACGGATCTTCTTCGCTTTCTACAAAGTCTCCCTGTAGCTGTTTTTCAGCTCTTTTGACAATGTATGTTGAAAGTGAAGTACATGCATCAACTTTACGCCTTGTGTCTGCATCAGGAGGTTGTATTTGTCGTATTTGTTCGTAGATGGTTTGAACGTTTGTGCAGGTGGCGTTTAAGTCTTTAATCAACTCCTTTAATTCACTGTCAGAAGCTTTCCTACTTAGTGTTGCTTTGATCAGTTTTACTTCACATTTCCATCTTTCAAAGGCGACTACATATTTGTTTTGAAGGCTCTTGACTTTTTCCTCTTGAAGTTCTTTACCCTTTTCGCTTAATGTTCTTATTCTTTCACTTCTACGAACAGTCTGTGCTTCTGGGATTTGCTCCTTATGATCCTTGTCAGTCATCTTGTAAGTCTGGATAGATTTCACTCAAAGTCCTAAATTCAAATTACAATAATCCTTCAAACTTGTAACTTAAAACTTGACTATTACCTTGTGAGTACTGTTACTTATACACTTTAACTGTAATGAGCGTCACTCTTAGTGCTTCAACTTCAGGAACTTTGTAAATTTCACACTTAGTTTGATTTTAAGCAAAACAAATTATTTTCTTAAACAACAATACATTACTTTGAATTTCAGTAGAAATTAATTATTCTTTGACAAAGTTGTTATAGAGACCTATTGTGGCTCTGAACTTAACTTTTAACTTAGTCACTTATTATATTTCAACACTGTCCTTTGTTAATTTCCACTTTAATCAATTACTTTCACTGGTCTTGGTTGCTTGTGAGCGTTGAGCTTAGACAGTGGCGCCCCCTTGTGTTTGCACCACTGCAGTACCATCCCTCAGCTGTAGACGTCTTTTCCTTCTTACCGGGCACGGTGGCGGTTGAGTTTTCACTATAACGGCTTCCAACTGACGAAACACCGGCACGGATTCTTTATTAGCAGAGGATGGCTGCACAACGGTTTTCCAACTGACGATACACGGACACGGCCTTTTGGTGTAAACTGGCACTTTAATGAATGCCGTGAAAACTACAGAAATAAGACAGACAGTACAAAATAAAATGTAAAACAGTAAATCAGTAAAAACAGTAAAACAGTAAAACATGCTTTAACAAAAAGTACCTCGTGGCCGCTCGTCGCTAAAGAAGTCCTAGGCAAACTTTTCTTGTCCTATACAGTACATTCTAAATAAACATATAAAATATTAGAACATCATGACTGACAGATGTACAATATTTACAACAGTTATAAATACCTTCAGTCATATACATTCTTCAGTCCTATACTGTACATTCTTCAGTCTTATACATTCTTCAGTCAGTGAACCACCAAGGCTGCTGCGCGTCTGTCGTCTCTAGGCAACCGCTCATGTGTGTGGAGCACAGAAAATCTAGCCCCTCCCCTTCGTTCACACAGATCTTGTGACAACGGCACTAACAGAACAAACCCTCACAACAAAACAAATGCATCCTGCACAAATATCACACTTTCAAAGCATAAACTAAACAAACCAAAACCAAAATATTCTAACTACTGAACAACAAATATTAATTCTTCTTTTAATACATAAATCATTTCAGTGACACTTACATTACCTATCTTTCCAAACAACTCCAAGATTTTGTCAGTAAATGACTCTATGTTTGACCCTGGTGCACGATATACACAACTTATTATTAAATTTTTGTCATTTTTATTTATTATTTCGATAGTTGCCATTTCCATTAAATTGTCTACAGCTATAGACATAGCATCAATTTGTTTACATTTGATTCCATTTTTAGCAAATAGAGCTACTCCTCCACCCTTTTTTTTGTGTCTGTTTTTGTAATATAGTTCATAACCTTCTATAAAAGCATTATCGATATTGTCATCATTTAGCCATGTTTCAGAGAGTGCTATGATTGAAAATGTTTTGTTTAGATTTTTTAAATATTCAGTTATCCTCATTAAACTAGCATTAATACTTCTACAGTTGATGTGAATAATGGAGATGCTTTCATCCTGTATCTTTATATCATTAAATTGAATATCGTCATAATAATTACTTTTGTTGAATAATGGAAGTACATTGTTTTCTATTTCTTCATCTGCATCATATATTTTAAGGTCCGATTTATCATACGGCATCATAAGTTTGTGTAATTATTCTTCATGGTGTTAACTTTATAGTATTTTTGATGTATGTTTATGATAGAGTGAATCTTGAGCATAACCTGTTTATGTCTTAAGCTTTTCCAAGTCAGATAAATCCTGTATTACTTTCGGTGGTGAATCTTCTTGCACTTTGATCCAGATTTTTCCATTTTTTGTCCATGTTGCTACTATTTTGTGTTTTTCTCTTAGCATTCTGGCTTCCTTTGCAATAATACCATTTCTTTTTGTTAAGTGTTCATTTATGTAGATTCTTGTTCCTCTTAATTTTTTTTTTGCCTGCATGATTACTCTATTTTTAATTTTCCTACTGATGAACCTCACAACTACTACTGGTTTAAGATTACCAGTTTTACTGGGTATAGTATGACACATAGAAATGTCCTCATGGTCAATTTCAATGTCCTTGTCCTGAAGAAAGGACACCACTTGGTCTTCTAGAGTCTTCTTTTCTTCAGGTGATGAATCCTCCGTTATTCCTTCATTTTTTGTGACTTTAGAGTACAATCTATTTTTTATTTCCAAGCCAGTAATTACCAGATTTTCCTGTCTTGCGTTTTGTTCTAAATCGTCAATTCTCAGTTCTAATTCTGAAATTTTTTTGTCTTTCAGACTTATTTGTGACTTCAGTTGCTTGATTTCATCAAACAAGCCCATCAGAAGCTTTTGTTGAGCTGTAATTGTTGTAATTTCTGAGCTGATAAAGTTCAGTGATCTCTTAATTTCATCAAGTTCATCAGGATTTTGTTCACTCAGAGCTTGTTTTTCACGTCTTGATTTTCCTGCCATTTTTATATAATTTTCCACTTAATGTCAGCTGGAAAGAATGAAACAGACCTCCTCTTCGTCCGCTTCCAGTCTCCTCCTGCAGTATGCGCTCCTGCAGTCAAAAACAGCCAGTGACGTCACTCCAGCAATCTGGGTCAGCAGCCCTTCCGCGTTGTCATCCGTCGTCATCCGCCAAGAAACGCCTCCACACCCAAAGCCTAGCCGCAGATGTTAGCTCGTTAGCTAACGTTAGCTCCTGTAGCTCGACAGGCGAAGGGCCGACGTCCATTCACCACCGGCGACGAAACCTGCTAAACCGCAGGTTTGAATATTGCAATACTTTCCTATAACAAAGTAGATCTGCAGAAAGAAATTACTAATAAAATATTTTACATATGGATAGTTGTATGTTCTATGTAGAGGTTTTCCTAAGCTTTGATAGTATATCTCACAATTTTGTAATTTATCATTGTTTATTTAACTCTGAAAGCTATGTGACTTTTGTTAATATTCTGTCCTAAAATGCGGTTAGATGTGCCCCCTTTTTTTTTTTTGAGCACCTTCCCCTTTAGTGGGCTCTGCACGCCCCTGCTGCCACCGTGGAGCTTTTTAACCACCTCGGTGACCTCAGCACAAGAGATTGGAGAGCCCGACCCAAAGTCCCCAGGCTCCGCTTCCTCAGTGGAAGACGTGCCAGTAGGATTGAGGAGGTCTTCGAAGTATTCCGCCCACCGACTCACAACATCCCGAGTTGAGGTCAACAGCACGCCATCCCCACCATAAATGGTGTTGGTCGCGTACCGCTTTCCCCCCCTGAGACGCCGGATGGTGGACCAGAATCGCCTCGAAGCCGTACGGAAGTCATTCTCCATGGCCTCTCCGAACTCCTCCCACGCCCGAGTTTTTGCCTCAGCAACCACCCGAGCCGCATGCCGCTTGGACTGTCGGTACCTATCTGCTGCTTCCGGGGTCCCACAGGCCAAAAAGGCCCAATAGGACTCCTTCTTCAGCATGACAGCATCCCTCACCGCCGGTGTCCACCACCGGGTTCGAGGGTTGCCACCACGACAGGCACCAACAACCTTGCGGCCACAACTCTGATAAGCTGCCTCGACAATAGAGGCGCGGAACATGGCCCACTCGGACTCAATGTCCCCCGCCTCCCTCGGAACGTGTTCAAAGCTCTCCCGGAGGTGGGAGTTAAAGCTCCGTCTTACGGGAGACTCTGCCAGACGTTCCCAGCAGACCCTCACAATACATTTGTGTCTGCCAGGTCTGACCGGCATCCTCCCCCACCGAGGGTACTCCGGGAGTATGGGGTACCAGGCCCATTGATACGGGCTGTTAGGTCCCTGTACGACCGGTGTCAGAGCTTGGTCCGCATTGCCGGCAGTAAGTCAGGCTCGTTTCCGGTGAGAGTTGGACTCCGCCAAGGTTGCCCTTTGTCACCGATTCTGTTCATAACTTTTATGGACAGAATTTCTAGGCGCAGCCAAGGTGTTGAGAGGATCCGTTTTGGTGACCTTAGAATCGCTTCTCTGTTTTTTGCAGATGATGTGGTCCTATTGGCTTCATCAGTTCGTGATTTACAACTTTCACTGGAGCGGTTTGCAGCTGAATGTGATGCGGCCGGGATGAGGATCAGTTCCTCCAAATCCGAGTGTAGCAGTGTGATGTTGTTACACTAGATTGTCAAGTGAAAATCTAGTCCAGTAAGAAATTATGAGTATCGGCAGCTTTTATTTTGAAAAGACGACAGATCCATTTCCAAAACAGCGGGTCACTTCCTGTTTCAAAACTATTCTTTTTATTTAAATTGAATGTGCTCAGAACGAAACTGTGAATTATTATTGTTACTGTTGAACATTTTGAGTTCTTTGATTGTTGTTTTGAGTGTCAGTTGGGGTTAAGAAAGAGAAATATTAATGGATCATACCATTATAACTCATGAAAAGTTCTGCACGATCTCTTTCGCGCCCCTTGCTGCACAGACTCTCATGGAAGCAGGTACTGAAATTCTGTTTTCTGTGTTCAATATGTGTATTTTAAGCCTAATAAGTAATAATTGTACTATTGTTCTTGTAAAATAATGTGTTTTGGGACACTTAAATGCTGTTTAATAGTATTGGAACTGTGTAAATAGTTAACTAATAAATATCACATGAAGCACTGTTAAGCCATGTGCTGAAAACAGTATTGTTATAATTGTAATAGATTAATAATAGTAATAAATGTAGAGTAAGGTATTTAAACACTTACTGATTTACTATTATTGTAGATGCGCAGTTTAGCAGACTTTAATCTTGCACAAACTGCCACCAAAGAGCGAGTTCTTCCTTTTTCCGATACTAAGTTGTTTTTACTGTGATTAGACAAGAAATGTAATTTCACGCTTAGACTTCAATTTATATTGGTCTACCAAAAATATAGACCTTTTATTGAAACTATCACAAGAATTACATTAAACATTTGTATCGATATTAGCTCTGATTTAATAACTACGTTGACAAGAATACAAATTAAAACAAACAGACAGTTGGACCTTTCTGTTGGCACATTACTTAAAGTTTACCATGATGAAAATAAACATAAGGAGGAGTTTAAGGAGGAAAGATAAAAGATTGAAATGAAATGGTTGAATCTTATCTTGAGATGTTAACCAGAGATAGCACCCTCTGCTCGGTTTCGGCTGGACGTCCGTCCCGTGATGAAACACTTTTACCTTCGTGAAGATGATCCTGTCTCAACTCCGGTAAATTAGTCAAGCCAGACGCGCAGGCTGCTGCGTTTTACAGGCGACCACTTTCATCTTGCCACGGTCTCGTGAAGTCTGCGTCGGCCTCCCAGAGTGATGCCTGGTTCTGGTTTTGTTCAAGATAACTTCAGAAAGAGTGTCACCGCGTGACACTCGAAGGGGTTCACAGCTGACGTGCTGTTTGAACCTTTGCTGAAGACGTGGGCCTTTGGTGCCTGGCCGGAACGTACATCAGCTTGGAGAAAAACGTCCGTGCGTCTTCCCTTCTCCCAGAACTCTAAAACCCAGTGAGTGCTGAGAACTGAGTCCCAGCACGGAGACAAAACAAAAACCTGCAGGTGTGAAAACAGAGCACTCTCTGTTTAAGCACAGATGAATTGTTTTTAGAACGGACGGGAGACCGAAGATTAAGTTATGTCTAGAACTTCTCTTTCGTTCCAAAAACAGTTCAAATATGAAGAATTGTTCATTCAACTTTAGACACATTCTGCATAGAACAGACAGTTTAAAGCACGATCATTCTGAGATGTTCTCTTAACTTTGTCATATTTAAAATATACCAGCTTAGTAAAATCATCATTGAAATGACAAAAATACTGTTTGATCAATTCTGAATTAACACACATTAAAGAGAAAGTTCAATCTGATTAATTAGTGTCCATTAATTCATAATAATTGTTAAAATATATAAGTGTCCATCTGTCTCCTTGAGGTTCAAGCAAGTGTAACACTGAGTGATTCAGAGAGGTGTAGAGAGGTGTACTTGAAGGTCAAGACAGAAATATCAGAGGCTAGGTGTATCACTACAGTCCCCCTTTTTGGAAGTCATCGCCTGTCCTTGGGGATGAGTTCCAACACGAAAGGATACCACCGAATGTCTCTGACCTCTATGTAATCCAGCAAGCGGAAAAAAAAAAGTCAAAAAAAGTTCAAAATTATATTCCCATAATGTTTTTGGAAATTCCATACTGTTCGTAGGTAATCCCATTGCGGCAAGCTTTTAATCCTTTGGAAAACATAGTCTGTTAACCCATGGAGAACCGAGTCTGTGATCCCTTGGAAAACAAAGTCTTATAATCCACAACGGTAAATCCACAACGATGGGGGTTATTGATTTCATCAGCAAGAATGGGTGTTAATCAGCATGTAGAGGGGATCCCTCGATTGAAGCAGAGGAGGCGGGCCTTGGATGACGGTTGAAGACCAACGTTGGATCAGCAGGTCCCCACATCGAAGGTTGCAGGCTGGATGGCTTCCAGTCGGTGCCACCCTGGTTCAATGTGTCATGCAATTATGTGGTTTTAGGTGGGCTTATGATTGGGATTCTACATTAAGCCTTACCTATATGCACCTGGTATGTAAGCTATCATGGATTAGATCAGCTAAAATTACCAATTAAGGGGTGGATCAATGCTGTAAAAATCAGATATAGGGATCTATACCTATAGAAATGTGGAGGGCTTCTGTAACGAAGGCCTCTTCTTTCAAACTATTCCTCCATTCATTATTTAGTTTAGGTTAAACTAAAATACAAAAATGAAACTAGTTTGGTCTAAATGTCTGTTGTCTTTTAGACGAACGACGCAAGATTTGGTAATCCCTATGAATTTTGAAGTCTATGGCGAGACTCATCAAAATGAATAGATCTAGAATAGAAACGATCGAATCGGTTCTACCTAAAGGATTGGGAGATCAGTGTAGATTATAGTACCTTAAGTAGTATTAATCTACTATGACTCATCAAAGATTGAGATCTTTAACAAAATGAACAGCATGTTGGCATAGTTAAAATCCATTTAAGTCTTCAACTTATCAGCAATCAAAACCTCTTTTGGCTGGGAGTGTTTGGAAAACAATAACAACTTCAATAACAACAAAAGTAGCAATTAAGCAACTAAAAAACAACGTTTCACTACGTCAAACTCACTCTGGTCGTCAGATTCCACGTGTCACACACGAGAAATACAGTCTAAACTGATTAGTTTATTTACTAACCTGTGCTTGGACGACCTTGTTTTCCCATGAAGTCTGTGAGTTTGCGAGATCTTTGTCGTTTGTGGGGTTATCGAAATCTTTGTCCTTGACATGGGCATGGCCTAACATCACCCCCCTGTGGTCATGAGGGACCACGCGCACGGGTGTGGACGTCCGTCCATGGGCACGAGTTAGGATGCCATTGTTTAGCTTAAGCTGTTCGCGCAGTTTATGGGGAACCTTGTACAGGAACCTTATAGGTCTCGGCCAACGTACCTCCGTACGTTTACCTCTTTCTGCGTAATGCAGGTGTGTCACAACTGTCGGCGCCGTCGCAGGCGTGTCTCTGTCGTTGTGAAGTATGTCTTCCCACTTCATGAATGAAGAGGTGCTCTTTGAGTCTGTAAGAACTATGTCATCTCTGAGTAGTTCTAAATTCAAATGCTCTTGAACCAAGGTTTCATTGAACGCTTGGCTGATAACTGAATTACCTGTCCCAGAGGACAGCACAGCGTTCTCGGTGCGTGATCCTTGGACCTCTACACCGTCCTCTACCCGTGGTAGGAAGTGTGAGTCTGCCCCCCTTTCGTTTAAGGAGGGGTCCTCAAAATCAGTAACAATGAAGTCCAAGTGACTGTCAGAGTGTTGTAGACTGTCACCTTGTGGGCTCAGATGTCCTTGAACCAAGACTTCACTGAAAGCTTGGCTGTTTGCCGAATTACCTGTCCCACAGGACAGTACAGCGTCCACGGTGTGTGATCCTTGGATCACCACACCCTCTTCCACCTGTGGTAGGAAGTGGTCAGGGAGTGCTGAAGGCGTCAGCTCGCAGAGGAGGTCCTCGTGATGGGCCAGAGTCTGGTCCACCTGTTGAGTCTCCTCTGTCTCACCTGTAGTTGAAGGTTCACCTACCGGGTCTGCGGTCTCGGTTGGGGAATCCCATGTGACCTCAGCGGTACCTGTTGTTAGACAGTCAGTGTCCTGACCTTGAGGAGGTACCACGATTGGCAGTGGACTGCTCACTGTGGCCCACATTGTCTGATTGCCATAATTTATAATCGCTTCAAAGCGATTTACAAAATCTTGGCCAACCACAAATGGAGCCCGGAGTGAGTCAAGTTCAGACACATATACCGGGTGGTATAGTGACATCTCGCCAATCTGCATGTGAACCATGGCTATTAGGGTTGTTCTCGTCTTTGCGAGGCCTTCTTGTTCACCATAAGTGTATTTCACAAAGGGTATTTGCCTGTCAACATCGTTAGCGGCGGTCCTTAGCTCCTCAAACAGTTCGGCTGACATGGTAGACACGTCTGAGCCGCTAACCAGGAGCGCTTCTTGCTCTAGGACCCCTTCCAATGTGAGTGGGAGGTAAGCTCTCTTAGCTTTACCCCTTCTTACAAAGTGACACAGAAACCGTTCAGGTTTTTCCACACGTGTCTGTGTACGTGTGACTCTGTCTGTGTAATCGTCGTTGCTGTCAGCATCATGATGGCTGTCTGCCTCATGACCTTCAGGATGTGGACTTTCAGGACGCTGATCATCAGCAATTTGATTGCTGTCAGCATTTATGTCAATGTTGACGTTGTTGTTGTCAACTGTGTGCACTGAGTTGCTGCAAAAGGCAGTGCTGCGCGTCGCCTCATTAGGATGAACAACGTCGTTTGTGTTATCCTCAAGGACAACGTCATACGATGTGTCAGCTTGGTCAACCACTGTAACATTCAAATCATTTGACAAACAACTCACAACCTCAGTCACGTTCTCGCGCGGAGGCGCCGCTCCCATAATCTGGAGCTTGTGTGACTCTTTGCACGTCTCGAACTGTGCAGTTCGAGGGGCAGGGGCAGTAGAGCCGCTTCTCGGAGGCACATGTCGGGACAGACCATTTTTCAATGGTTCACAGTGTCCATGCAATCGCCTTCGAATCTCACCCACTGTGAGATCCATGAGAGAACTCTGTTGGTTCGATCCGAACCATCTGTGTTCATTTAGAGAGCGAACACCTGCCTCTTGTGGTTCACTGCTCATCTCAAGGTTTTCAACCTGAGGGGCAGGGGCAGAAGAACCTCCTGTGAACCGATCCGAGTCACTGGTCCAGTTGGAACTGACCTGTTGTTTGTTATCATGATGGACCTTAGTCCTTTCGCACTTTGAAGGAGAGGGAACCCCTTCTACTTCCTGCGAGTGGGATGTGACCTTTTGACCTGGGCACACCACTAAGGGTGTTTTCCGTCGTTCGAGTATGTCAAAAAATTCCACAGCACATTGTTTAATTTCTGCCATGGTACACTCTTCGCAATTAACATTGAAGCGGACACATTTCATTATGAACGGTATCAGATTCAAAGTGAACCGTCTTTTAAACTCCACATCATCCTCTATTCCAGGTACAGCTTTATTCCCTGTGTAAACAGAGAGGAGCCTGTCATAAAACACCAGGGGATGTTCACCTGGTTCCTGAAGGACGTTCTTTGCAGCTAAGTGCCTATCAAAGGATGCACCTGTTAGAACGTCCATCTTCCTACTGATTTTCTGTGAAAAATCAAGGACAGTCGGACTTATATCACAGTGGATAGTCTCACCATGTGATGCCAAGATGTGAAATTAAATAAAAATCAGTGATTCCCATTAATTTGTCGACCTGTGACAAGGTCAAACAAAATTGGCTGTTATTGTGTGATTGTGAAAATCAAGACAAAAGATGCCTCATGTGTGGTATTTTAAACTTGCAGTCTAAAAACACAGGGACAGAGATCTAGTTCTGCACAGAATTGACGATAAGAGTGTCAAGGCTTATCAAAAACAGACATGTCTGTATTAAAATCTGTGTAACTGTTCTGCCATCAGCATTTGATTTCCTGCGAAAATCAAATTAAAAGGGTGCTGTGAGTACGATATTTCAAAATGAGTCCCGTTTAAAACAGGAACATTGAACATGTACAAATTACAGGAAGACTGCGTCTTCTAATGTAACCAGCAGGGGTCACAGCGCTGGAAGTGAGTTTATCACAGCGACTGTAATTTCTCTATCTGACCGCTATAGAGGCGCTGTTATCACCAGTGAGCGCAGCCGTAGCTTTCAGCCCACACAGACATCCAACACGGATGAAAAGCATCAATCAGACAGATCTAAAGCGTAACGTGATAAGCTCTAAAACCCAGGCTCACAAAACGAAATCATGTGAGCAAAATCGGTTGACTGTGAAACCCTTTAAACTGCGTTTAAAAGAAATAAGGTCGGTCCTCATAAAACCGGCAAAATCGGAGTCACGTGACCTGGTCACATGGCGATCGGCAGTTTTTCAGAGCACCCGGCTCTGTCCACCCACTAAAATCCCAAAAACACCGCGATTAAACAGTCTTTTCAAAGACAGTAATGGACAAACAAACACGGAAACTCGTTTGGGACAAGCAGCTGTGAAGTGAAAGTTGACGAGGAGCGGGGCTTCACCCACTGCGCATGCGTCAACACATACAGCGTAATCGACCAATCACAGCGAAGACAGAACTGTAGTTCTAAAACCCAAGTGTTCATGGGAAATTGTGTCTTCCAAACCTAACGCCACCCACTAGTGACGTGCCGTTCGAGCGGTGTGTTCACGGACCTGCGGTCGGTCGAACAAAAGCGTGGAACGGACTTTTTAACGTCCTAAAACAGTCATAAATATCGCAAAACACCGCGGTTAAGCCAGTCTTCGACGATATTACGTGCATAGAACTCAAACAACACAGATAAACCGTCAGAAATGTGTGCAAAAATGAATCTGACAACCAGAGTCTACAGAAACCAACGTTATTGAACGCGACACACAATGGACCAATCACAGCGTTTTAAGCAGCCATCTTGTCTCTCGGTACCGTTAGCTTAGCTCGACCCAAGGTTCTAGACTCTTCCTTCACAAAATAAACGTATTTATACACCGCAGAAAATACTGTCAATGAGCTCAAAACACAACCACGCTAGCTCTCACGCCCCCAGGGGAGGCAGCACTCTAACTGTGTACAACAGCGGACTTTACGTCAAACGGAACCGGAACTCGGTCCAAAGCGAAGCGGATTTTTCCCGAACCTCGGCAAACACGTTGTAACAGATTAGGTAAAATGGAGCAGCAAATGTGTGAACAGACCTTCAACAGCAAACCGCAGATGTAATAAAATGAAGCAGTGGTGACACGGCG